>BLFK01000901.1:762874-776504 GCA_014634185.1 Astreopora myriophthalma
CAATGTCAGCCGCCTTTTCTGGAAATAAGCGCAGGCTCATTTTCTATGACAGCGGCTGGTAAAGAGTCTAATTATTTTGCAACCAGTCATAATCCCCCATTACCTTCTTTTTGCTTCCTGTTGTGTTCTTTGTTTTACTTTTTTGCTGTTTAACAGGTATTGCGTATGAGCCAGTCCAAGCTGGCAAAGTTAACATCTGGTCACGTGATCAACCTGGTATCTAACGATATCCAGCGACTTGACTTGGCAACTCAGAACCTCTTCGCATCACTACGTTCCCCGTTTGACCTCGTGATACTGGGAATTCTTCTCTGGAGCTTGATTGGCTGGCAAGCTGTCACGGGTTTGGCATTCGCACTCATTCTTATTCCCTACGAAGCCGAGATGACAGGCTGGGTTGCTAAGCTAAGAATGCAGGCCGCGCGTGTGACAGACACAAGGTTAGCGGTGATGAACGAGATTGTATCTGGGATACGAGCGGTTAAGATGTACGCTTGGGAGTGGCCCTACAGAGATGCTGTGCGCATGGTCAGAAAGTAAGTCATGCACAAAGCTTCATATTGTTGAAGTTATGGATCGATGATGACCAAGTCTTGTGTCCGAAGCATACAAACTAAGCATATTTGAGCTACACAAGGCTCAACAAATAGTACTGGCAATTTACTGAGAAAAGGTGCCTCTGAAATGAAAGTTCTGCAATTCTTGATGCGATTTCTCTATTCGTTGTGGTAAATTTGAAACACAAAAATGTCAGCAGGAGATGCCTGTGAAAAAAGCTATTTCAATAAACTAAGAAACTCAGGCCCTGCATGTTTACGAGAAGAAAGGATTACCCTGGCAAGAGGGTCAAAAGATAGCCTGGGGTAAGAGGCAAAAGCTCACAGGAAGGTAACGGTAAAAAGAAATCACTAAAAAGTTGTCCTAGGTGGGATGGTTGTCCCCAGAATATCGTTTACAAGGCAGCTATAGGATTACCCTGGCGCTCATCTAGGGTTACCGTAGCTGCCTTGTAAACACATTGAAACCAAAAAACAAATAAACAGAAATGTTTAAGTGCTAGGGTATCCTTAGTGCGAGGGTAACCCTAGCACTAGGGTTGGGGTTACCCTAAATGCCTGTAAAAAGTGTCTAAGCAGTTTCAAGGAAACGTAAAAAACACTGGGACTTGTTCTGATGGATTTGAGTCCCGTTGGAGTTAAATTTCTTCCAGGTTACACTGCCAACGCTTACCTTCTAAAATCACTTATTTTTGGTCATCATTACGTATCGTCGACTATAGCATGTAAAGTTGACCAGGGGTTGAGTTTTGTATTACAGCTCATTTTAAAGCCTTACTTCTTTGTTTTTCAGGTCTGAAATTTCTATCCTTAGAAAAATCTACAACATCCTTTCAACCTTCGCTTCCCTGCAGCACACCTACGATAGCGTCATCTGCCTTATCGCTTTCATAACACTCATCTTTACAGGGATACGTCTGACACCGTTTAACGTCTTCACGATGGTGGGACTGTTATCTGAAAACAGACGGTCCCTTGTGTATGGTCTGACAGATGGCATGCAGCTTATAGCTGACTGTTTTGCGTCACTTGAGAGAATCGAGGCATTCTTATTGATAGAAGAATTAAATGGGAATGGAAAAGGCATGAAACGATGTGAAGAAACATCACAGAGTGAAGCTGATGGAGACAATAAAGCGCAAGCAGAAAATAACGTAGAATCCTTTCTCAAGGTGCGAATGTGCTTTGTTTAAAAGGGTTTTGTAATCTCAGTAGTTTGTGCTTAAGGAATCAGTATACCCCAAATGACAAGCTCGCGTTCTCGCTTCTTCACGGTCACACGTTTCATAACAACCCTAATAAACTATATATTTTCTGAAAGCTTAGGAATTGTAGATTCCGATTATTAGTTGATTTAAGGCAAGAAATGTAGTTTCACAAATTGAGTTCGTTTGCGGTCAGAATATAACCGGAGAAAGCGAGAGACATCACCATGATTTCTTCACACCTTGATGTAAAAAACCGTGTCGGGGAATTTTGATTAATTGTCTGGTTTGTCTTTCATACGCGGTTAAACTTTAAGTTTTTATAAAACACGCATTAGCTTTGCTTAAATACTCATTACTTTTGAAGGGGGCAAAAAACAAAAATTCCCCCGAGACGATTTTTTTGGCACATTATCGGGCAACACTCTTGCCAAATTTCAGCGAAAAAGGATGAAAACTGGCTGTAAACGAACTGGAAACGTGCGCCTCATTCGATGAAATTTTAATTTTGAGAAATAATGCAAAATACACTTTAGGGCGTTTTTCCGGTGTAGGGAGATTAGATCTCAAAACGTGCGAAAGGTAGTTACCTGTTGATCGATAAGGGCTCTCCTTACATAGACAATAGAGCTCGCATTTACAAATCAGTCTCAAATGCTGTTTCTGCCTGGAAATTTAATGGTAGTTTAAGTGATTTGACAACTTTTTGACAGCTTCTAATTAGAGATAATGTATCATAGAATAGTTTTTCCTTTATAACTTTGTCTAGAAGAAACCTTTTTTCGCGGAACTTTTTGCAATTAAAAAAAACGCAATGAGATGTACCTGGAAATATCAAAAACTAAAATTTGGCAAAATTATCAATTTTGAGGTATACTGATCCTTAATGTGACAGCTTAATATACTAACTGAGGGGTCAACGGGTACTATTCAGGGTATTATTCTAGGAAGAAAGAGGGGATCTGAGACTCCTACGATTGTGAGCTGAAGGAAGGCCCTTCAGCTCACAATCAACCTTCCAAGAAGAGTACCCTGAAACCGCAGACACTGTGAACTCAGTTCCTTGCGAGTCCTCAGATGTTTATGGCTAGAGATAATCTTTTCTTGAACTCTTAAGAAGGTATCCTCCTAAGCGGAGACAACCGCCTGAAATAATTGCATGCATTTCTCTTAGGCTTCCAACATAACATGTCACTGGAATGGCACAAATGAAGCTCCGGTTCTCAACGACGTGAGCATCGAAGTCAAAGAAAACAAGTTACTCCTGGTGACTGGTCCTGTCGGTTGTGGCAAGTCATCCCTTCTCCTAGCATTTCTCGATGAGCTTCCTCCAAGCACTGGAAAAATAACACGTAATGGAAAAATCGTTTACGTCCCTCAGACAGCCTGGGTCTACAGTGGGACGCTACGAGATAACATTCTCTTCAACCAAGACTTTGACCAGGAAAAATACGACCGTACAATCGAAGCTTGCGATTTAAAGAAGGACATCTCTATGTTACCCGAAGGTGACAAAACGATTCTAGGTGAACGCGGTGCGAGTTTGAGCGGTGGTCAGCGCGCACGCGTTAATCTAGCACGCGCAGTGTACAGCGATGCTGATATCTATTTGCTTGATGATCCACTCAGCGCTGTAGATGCTAAAGTTGGGAAGCACATCTTTGAGAACTGCATCAACGGAATGTTGAGCAACAAGGTACGTGTTCTTGTGACGCATCAGCTGCAGTACATGAAGAGCGCAGACTACATCCTGATCTTGGACAAGGGGAATGTAGTTAAGGAAGGCGAGTATGATAAGATGAAGGAGGCAGGACTTGATATCGAATCACTCGAGAAAGAGTTTCATCTTGGACATGAGAAGTATCATGAGCTGGAAGGGGGGAAAATGACAGTTACCACCGAGCAGGTATCAACAATGTATATGTCGTAATAATTATTCTTATTTTCCTCAAAATGCATACATATCTGTTTTTCCCTGGATTCTCGGGCTTTCCCCTCTTTTAAAACAGCACTTGTCAATTATAATTGGATGTCAAACCGTATTGCTGTCTAAAAGCCAACTGGTGTATTTCTTCTTATTCATTTACTAACCACAAAAAAGAAGTCATTTTATCAATGGCTTTATCGGATCGGTGACTTTAGACGTAACTGCTGTGTTTTAGTGGTTGTGGACTTGGCTACCAATCCAATTTCTAGGCTTCTTGGGCAAACACACTTCACCGGAAATAATCTGGGCCATGATTAAAATCACATATAACATTAATTGTTAAAAAAACAACTCGTGTGAGGTACACCAGCCAGGTATTTACAGGTATCAAGGAGGTGTTGAACTTCGGGATTACCCAGAAACAACTCATTTCGTTAAGAAAGGGACTTGAGTTTGGTCGGGTGCTGCAGCAATTTCACCATGCTTGCTCAGTCCATGAATAATGTTTTTTTTTTTACAGGAAAATGTTAAAAGCAAAGAGCGCCGAGAAAGCGATTGTTCTGAAGGTTTCTCGGGCAAAGGTATGGCTGCTTCGCAGGAGGACCGTATTGTAGGAACCATATCAGCAGGTCTCTACTGGCACTACTTCAGATCAGGCCTACACGGGGTCCTCTTACTGTTCCTGTTGCTGCTGTTCTTGGTCGCACAAGGTAATCTGTCTCCATAGATTTGATGATAATTCACGTTATGAACGGGAATCCACAGTCAAAGAACGAGCCGGTAGAACCGCCAAAGTTGATTCAAGATTGTTTGAAACCGAGAGAGTGTTATCTTGGTTGTATGAGTATGCGGAAACTCTCCTTTAAAACAAATTTAACGTCTCATGACTCTTTGACTTGTTTTGTATCGATTGTGGAACAATTCTTCAGATGAAAGCTACTGATCGCTTGTAGTAATGTTTTGTTGTTCCATACAAGGTCATTGAATCCTTGCAGCTATACTCATCGGTGACCCTGAAATATTACAAAAACTACAATAATTTTGTTTGTTTTTGTTTTTGTTTTGTTTTTTGTTTTTATTTTTTTGTTTTTGTTTTTTTGTTTTTTGCTTCCTCAGCTTTTCCTATACTAAGGTTGACCACTTTCTTCTTTTTCCGTTTTTCTGATAGCTTCAATTATTTCGCCTAATCTTTGGCTGGTGCATTTGACGCGAATGAAGTGGGTGGAACAAAAGCACAAGTTTAACCTCATAATTTATGGTAGCTTGGTGGGTGGCGCTCTCGCCCTCGCTGTTCTTCGAGGCCTTCTTTACTACTGCACTACTCTCAGATGCTCCGAGAACCTGCATGACCAGATGGTCATTTCCATGCTGCAATCTCCTGTATTCTTTTTCGACACCAATCCGTCGGGACGAATACTCAACAGGTTCTCTAAGGACATTGGGATCGTGGATGAGTTCTTGCCGCCGACGTCACTGCTCGCTATCCAGTACATATTGCAGACACTGGCGTCTGTATGCGTCACTTGTTCAACAAACTATTGGGCACTTATTGGTGTTATTCCCATGGTTACCGGTTTCTTTGCAATTAACAGGTAAATCTATTTAACAAGCCTAAGAGCTACACGAGGCTTAGATTTGCTACACTTACCACAAGTCGTGTTCAGCAGTAGATAATACTGCAAGCACGAGTCTTCGAGGTAAATATCTATCATTATAACTATTCCATCAAATATTTTCGCTCGCACGCGATTTGTCTAACTGCGTCACGTGACCGAATATGCTCCAGCTAAGACTCCGAAATATCCGAGAATATTCCCCAAGTGATATTCCCACTTTCCAAAACTTCAAGGCTAGCGAGATAAAACTCGAGAACACGAGATAAAAGGACCAGAACGGTAAAGCGCCAGCTGTTTCGTTCACGGCGGTTTACACATTTTACAGAATGCGATGCTTAACAATTTTTCGTTTTGATTGTGTTCTCGAAAGGTGGTTAGATTCCCTGTAACCTCATCCCCAAGTTTTACCTTGCTTTTTTCTTTCAAGGATTTCAGTAAAAAAGATTATTTCCCTTTCAAATGTTGTACTTTTCCTCCAACATTCTTTCAACGTAAGCGAAATCTGTTCGAAATGAACTGAAAGACGGGGGGATTTTGAAAGCCAATCAGTGACAAGCTTTGACGTGATTGACATGACAGACTGGTAGATCCGCGTGTTGGGAAAATATTTGAAGGATAATAAACACAATAGCCTCCATTTGACTTGAAAAATATGCTCGGATATTTGTCCTTGGACATGATCTGTTCCTCGACGCTCACAGTTCGCATCTCGGAACAGATACTATCCGCGGACAAATATCCGAGCATATTTTTCAAGTCATGGCGGCTATTGTTTATCTACGCCTATATGACCATCGAGTTTACTCAAGGTCAAATTCACCGCTCACTCCCACCAGTCGCTATTCGGTTCCAAGTTGCCGTTTCAAAAGTGGACTTTTTCAGCCGCTAAAGTTTCAAAACAAGATTGGTAAGCGTATATCTATTTGTCTTTTGCGCACTTATCTTGCGACTGAAAAATACAATGCGTTTTAACGCTTTCGAAACATTCATGCGACATCGTTTTTATTGCCTCCTTTTTTTTACCGCATAATAATCATAAAAAATTGCTGCATTCGGTTTTCGCTGGATGTCAAAAATTATGAAGACGTCTGGTCTATGTTACTCGCCCCAGCCTTCAGCTTCGACCACAAGACAAACCTCGGTCTTCGTAATGTTCTAGAAGAGATCCTGCCTACCGTAACCAATCATTTCATAATTGTTCTTTATTCAGAGTAGGCAATAAGAGCAAGCGGAAAACACTATCCACCAGTGTAGTATGTACAGAGTGTTCAAAAAGTTCGTGCCCTTTTTCTTTAAGTCGGCATCTCACTTACTTTCGCATTCTGGAGGCCAAGCAGTATTCCTGATTTTAGCGACTTTTATTTCTAAAGCCTAAGTTTACGGTCATATCGGTCGCTGTGAGGAAGACTCGAGATGAGATGGAGTCTTGTAGATAAAGAGCCAGAACTATTGAAATACACTGCACTGTAGCTCACACATTTATTATAAATAAATTATATTCTCCTTCTCCTTCATTCTACTTCATTCTGCTTCTACTATATTACATTCTCCTTCTACTTCAACTGAATGCATGTGAAATTGTGGTTACTGTATAACTTTGAGCTAGAGTATTGCGAAACGTGACTTCTTCAGGCGAAACGTGCCGATTTCTTCAATGATGGAGAACGAACAATTTTACAGGTTTAGCTAGACGTTTTGTTTTTCTTTGCTGTTGTGTAGGTATTATTTGAAGACTTCTCGTGAAATCAAACGAATGGAAGCAATCAGTCAGAGCCCGGTGCTGGCTCACCTGGCGGACACACTGGAAGGAATAATTATCATCCGCACCTACCACATGGAGGAGCACTTTAACAAGGCATTTGATAAGTAAGGCTATCAGATTGTTCTGAGTACACGAATTGACAGTAGAGAGTTTACGAAACGACGACGTCGATGGCTTTGAGGAAGTCTTTCAAAACTAGAAGCTCGCGTTATTGGCCTCACTACGCAACTATTTCATGTCGTTCCGCATTTAAAGTGTGTAGTAACTGTCGAGGAATTAAACTGATATGAGCGGGTTAGAAGCGTAGGGAGAGAAATGAAAATTCATCGTCATGTGCTAACGTCCTCCACAGAACATTGAATTTGGTCATTTCACGTCGTTATTAGGAGATGACGACAAAGTAATGTACCAAAAGGTATAACGCACGTGCAGAGCCATTGTTTTTGCTCACTTAACCAGTGTTTTGTGGCGTCTTCGTTACCGTCGGAGTTTCGAAAACTCCCTAATTTTCGTTCTGAGAACGCGATTGGGTTTGGAGGACTAAATTTTTCCAAGTACACGTGCTCAGAAGGGAAAACTCGTACTCGTAGTCGCACTCGTACTCCAATCTAAAGGTTCCTAATATTGACGTCGCGACGACGACGACGACGACGAGATGATGATGATGATGATGACGAAGATATAAGTGGTGGTGATAGTGATGGCGATGGTAACGATGGTGGTGATGGTCATGGTGATGTCTGCGGTCCACCTAAACTGACCCCTACGAGGGATTTCGATTGCTTTGTAAAGACGCCAAGTACCCCTTGAGAACGGATCAGCCGGACCACGACACGCGGAACTATGTCACTTTATTCGATTTCCATATATGGAATTTCCCTTCATACTAAATATTTTGAATTGCAATTTTGAATTTCGAGTATTTAACGAGTATGTTTTTACAGGGTGCAAGACAGAAGAAGCCAGATCTGGTTCCTTGTGCCCCACAGCGCTAGGTGGATGGGAATTCGTCTTGATTTTGTTTGTACCTTGTTTGTAGCTGTCTCCACTTTCACTGGAGTGTTTACCACAACTGATGCAGGTAACAAGAAAAAACTGAAAACAAAATGGATCGAACACGATCAAATTCAGTTGAAATAGATTATCTGGGTTTTTTTTTTCAGAGAGTCCACAGCTCGTGAAAGTAAGCCTCATCGTGACCTTTTGCCATCTACACATGCAAAGACACTCTCTGCAGTTTACCTTTGTCTCAATTCTTACCAGATGGCTGACAGTGATCAGATTTTTTGTTGAGTTTTTTTCTTTTTTAGTATATGTGTTCTGTCATGATAATAGCAACGGCATCTGTCTTTTTCAGGAACGTTGGGCCTTTCTCTTGTTTACGCCATCAGTACTGTAGGTCAGCTGCAGTTTGCCATGCGCCAGACGGCAGACGTTGAAAACATGATGACGGCGGTGGAGCGAGTCATAACGTACACGGAGCTCCCTAAGGAGCCCACATATGACATCCCCAATAAGCCCCCTGATGATTGGCCCCAAGAAGGAGGACTACGATTTGAGAACCTCTCGCTTACATATTACGAGGGAGGACCACAAGTACTAAAGAACATTTCAATAAATATTAATCCAAGGGAAAAGGTAGGAGTAGCAGGAAGGACGGGAGCTGGCAAATCGTCTTTAGTCTCCGCCTTATTTAGAATGCCAGAACCAGCCGGGAATATCTACATTGATGACTTAGCGCTCAGCTCTCTGAACGTCCAAAGCACTAGACCAGTAATTTCAGTCATCACGCAAAATCCAACCCTGTTCAGTGGTCCGCTTCGTATAAACTTGGATCCATTTTCCCGCTTCTCTGACGCGGACGTCTGGAGCGTTCTAGAGCAAGTGCAAATGAAATCCAAAATAATGGCATTACCTGGGGAACTTTATTTCGAGCTTTCCGAATCCGGGAACAATTTTGGGGTTGGTGAACGACAGTTGCTATGTTTAGCAAGATCTTTGTTGAACAAAAACAAGATCATTGTGATGGATGAAGCCACCGCTAACGTGGATTTTAGCACGGACAGGAGAATTCAAGAGACTATACGAAGCAAATTTCAGGATTGCACAGTTATCACAATAGCGCATCGATTGAACACTATCATAGATTATGATAAAGTGTTAGTGATGGATAAAGGAACGGTAGTTGAATTTGATAAGCCGAGTGTACTTCTACAAGACCAAGATGGGGTACTAACAGAGTTATTTCGAAATCAACAAGTAGCTTTATCTTAGAACAACAATAGGTGTAGGTTTAGCCGCTGAATATTTTATGGGTATTCTCGTACAAAGTTTTTGCGCGAGTTTTGTTTTCACTTACTTTGGAGTTCGGAAGAGAATTTATGAACATTTTCACTATTCACAGTTGTAGGCCCCACAGCTGAAAGACTACAATCTCAAGGGATTGCAAAAACTATTTTGGTCCCCCTCAAATGAATAAGTTGAAAAGTAAATGTAAAATGATGAAAAAAAAAAGAAAAAAAAAACTGATTGCGACAGTATTCGATATTCGGCAACCACAGGTTGAAGCCTGAAATAATGAAATGGTTTTATCAAATTTGTCGCATGACCTAAGGATTGCAATTTATTACCTACATTTGGTGGGACTATTTTCAGTCCGTGAATTACTTCTGTAACGACCAGTTTTATTCGGTTTCTGATTTGTTTTTAGTTTCAAAACAATAACCTAAAGAGGCAAGTCAGAATACCGAAACGAGATTCAATGAACTGAATGAAGTAAATCGCAAAAGGCATACACTTACCTAAAGTAAGCAAGAAGCTGAAACAAAAGAGGCTTGGGACTGAACCGAGAAGATTGAGATGGGCCTGGGGACAGAGTCTCTTCAAGTTTCTCTCGATTTTTTTATAGTGAAATGATGACGTAAAGCGGGCACATTCGGAAAACAAGATGTGTTAATGAAACATGATTTTTGCGAGTCAATGGTTGTGGACAATTACTCTTTGTTGAAATCCACAGGAATAAAGTCAAATGCATATATGGCAGTTACGTTTCTGTAGTGTGACATTAATATTGACGGTTAAACAAGTCATTTCAAATCGAATCCTCTTTCGTGAATCTTCGTGTTGACAAACGGATAGAAAAATCCCTGAATTAAACTTTGAAATTGAAAATTCTTTTTCGGTGCATTATTTTTTTTCTTCATATCATTGATAGGCGATTGTATCGTTGATGTACTTTCACATGTAAAGTGTTCAACTACAGTGGTAACGTAAATCAAATTAAAGGCAATGTAAAGTTTACCGGCAGTAAAAGCGGACTTTCAGTTAATAAAAGTTTGCCTTGTGTTAGCTGTTTACTCTTGGTCTGCTTTGCGGCGTCACAAAGGCTGCTGCAGCTGCGTGCAAATAAGGTCACGAATAAAATAAAGACGTAATGATATAACTGTCTAATGACAGGTATATGGAAGCATGATAGAAACAGTAAATTATATAAAAGTTTGCAGTTGAACTGAACTGAACGGTAATGAATCTTTATTTGCACGCTTTTCTATATTTTTACTAACTATGTGGTTACACAAACTTAACGTAGTTTCCATGGCTCATTTAATATCTGCCTCGGGCGTAATCAGTAGTGCACTCACCTCAGAGTGTAAAGTCCTCCTGGTAAACGGCCTTTTAGAAATTTGGCTCAGTGTTCACATAGAGACTTAGAGGGCGTTCGATTGGCCTTATTCCGTAATGAGAATACGAAGATTTACTTCTAAAAATCACCCTAGGAGTATTTTTATGTTATCGGAATACAAAAAAGGTTTTCAGAATCGTTTCCCAACATTTTGTAAAGAAACCTGTCCAAATGCACCTCCAAATAAAAATATACAGGCTATTCTGTTCATTCTTATTCCAGAATGGGGTCAATCGAAAGCGTCTTTAATTTGGCTCTTCATTCCAGAGTTCTGAAACTTGACAATTAAACTTTAATGCCAAGAAGACTGGTATTTATTGCCGAGTCAGGAATTTTTTGGTAAACCCGCTTTCTGGTTAATGTTTTATTATGGTGGATCGTAAAGTCTAAAATTGTGAAGATTGTGAAGACTGGAAAAAGATACATGCCATCTCACAGTTAGACACTTGCAAAATTTTAAAAAAGGCACCTAATGGCACTTAAAAGGCTCATGGCTGGACCAAGTCACGTGTCTGGATATCTACTGTTTGCAATGGTGCTCGAACACAAGCGCAAGTGGACTGATGACTGGCCACAGCTTGACCAAGTCAATAAGCATGATACGATAACTCTGTGGAGACCTAATGACCATTTAGAGTTCGTCAACTTACGGCCCTCAAGTAACAGGGGTATACAGACTATAATCATACAAACAGCAGATACCATATCAGGATTTAACTGAAAACACCATGAGACGAAATTTAAAAGGTACTGAAAAATATTTTATTCGTACAAAACAGGCAATGTAATTGTATAAATCAATAGAGAAAAGTTAAAGATGAACACGATTTTTGCTCAGAAAAACAGGTACACGAAAAAGAAGAATAGCTACTCAGTGGCTGTTGCGGGCTGATCTTCATAACTCTTGTCAGTGATGTCGATTTTAGAGCGGCTGAAGATCTCCCAATGCCGGTATGTTGCTGTGTCATTGTGTCTATGGATGTAGTCAGATTGTGCCAGTTCTCGGCGTCCTGCGACAATGTGGTACTTTCCGCACACCCTACATGCTGGATATGTTTCTTCCTGGATGATATGACTGTGATAGGATCTGGTGACTAGACTCTGATCTTGCGTGACTATGATCAATCCTTCGGTCTCAGCTCTTACGCCCATGCTCCAGAGCGACTGATGTGTCTTAAGTTGGTCAACGTCTACTTTATTAATTCGCTGTATGTATTTTCGTTGCAACGCTTCGTTCTCTTACGATTCCTGCAGTTGTTCGCGGCTGAATAGCGCGTAGTCAGGCTTTTATACATTGTGCTAGCATAATTTTTAGCATAATTTGAGAAAACAAGCATAATTTTTCCCATTTTTTAAAAAGTAGCACTGCTACCATAATTCGCATATTTTGATAATTATTGGATCATTATTTTAGTTTTGACAGGGACGTTGATTCCTAAATCCCAATTATACGCTGACTTTGTTCGATTTTTTACCGGTATTTGCAATTACGGGAGCCTGCGACAAGGCTGCAACCGGAACCGGAAGTCCCATGGCAGGCCGTGTCGGTCCCAACACTTTTCATAGGGAAGGCTACAAAATGGCGTCAGCTATGCCAGCCGATTCGAGCGAAAACTAACGGCTCTCCCGGAGAATTCACGGGCCAGAACCAGCCACAATTGCCAGGGACCGTTCCCTACAATCAACAATAAACGTACACGAAAAAGGATATATATACCTGACAAGAATAAATGGCTTCTGATTAAGGAAAATGTATTTTGGACTCGTTTGCCATGGTTTTTAAAGAGCTCAATTTTTAAAAAAGGAGCATAATTTGGAGAAACGAGCACAATTTTAGCATAATTTGGCCAAAAAAAGAGCAGTGCTACCAGCACAATATTCTACGTTTGCTAGCACAATGTATAAAAGCCTACTCGTGACCTCTGGACAGAATTTCACAGCAGCTACGTAGGCTCCCATTTGAATAGACTTGCCAAGGGTCGACTTTTCTACATCGACCGACAAAAACCGTCGGACTTTGATAAAGTGTACCATTTTAATTTTGCAGCTTCCTTCGTGATGGAAGGAATGCCAGGGCGACGTCACATAGCAACGGGCGACAGCAACCTCTAACCCAGGCTCTCTCTCTTTTCCTCCCTTGTCGTCGAGAAAAGAGACCCTCAATCTCGTACCCAGAGTCATCGGGCTCTTTGGTCAGCGGGTGGGCGCCCGGAGAGACTCTGGGATAATGGACGCCATTTTCCCACAAAATCTGGGACGGTTTCTTTAGAAGTTGTTAAGTAACAGCCAATCAAAAAATTCGAATTTTTTTCATTATCCCAGAGTCTCTCCTGGCGACAACCCGCTGACCAAAGAGCCTGAGGACTCTGGGTACGAGATTGAGAGACCCTGGTTGCGGCAGGTCACATGACCGCTGGCGACAAACTGCTCCCTTGTCCGGGTAGACTCACTCATGGTTTTGTCCTTATGACAAACCAAACGGAGCTTTTCAAACATCGACGAAAGGAACATTGCGAGTTGCGGAGGAACTGCGAATAAATGAAAGCCTTTTTCGCGCGAAATAAAAATCGAAAAGGCTAAGAAACCTCTTGCTTTTACCAAGCACCATTTATTGACGTTTGCCACTGTTTTGTAGCAGGAAAAGACAAGGTTTTCGATTAAAATCGGTAGTGAATTGAAGAAATGATCATCACACTTTCTGGAAAATTTAAGCAATTTTCTCATATATGCGCTTGAAAAATTCAAGTGACTTCAACGGAACTTAGTCTAAGGTATCTTTCCGAAAAAGTTCGGAATAAAACGGGTGTGTGGAAAACGTGTGTGTGGAAAAGACCTAAGACCCAAGACCAAAGACTCGGAAAACGAATACGAAACCCCCCCC
>BLFK01000901.1:776514-779014 GCA_014634185.1 Astreopora myriophthalma
CCCCCCCCCCCCCCCCCCCGAAGAACTGCAAATAGCAAAACATATCATTCAGTTGATGAGCTATCGCTGGTAAATCACTGTAGGGTCTTCAGTAGTGGACTGGTCTGTATTCAAACTCTGACGTCTTGTTGCTACAAAAGACCTAATTTGCATAACAAAAGAACCAATCAGTACACGATGCATCTCATTAAAGAGCGTTGATGACGTCATTAACACATTATCGTGCTAATTACTTTTGCATAGCAACCAAAAGAATATTGGGACTAATACACAAACAGCGGTGACAAACATCAGATATAAACGCATCCTTTCAAATTATTTTTTACTTGACGTTTCGTATGCTTCATACATACATCCTCAGAAGTGACGGTTAATACAAAATTTGAATTCAAATACACAAGATCACTAACTTATTAACAATTAAGAAACAATAGAGGTGACAAAAAAGAACAAACAGACAACAAAAAACTAATAAAGAAGCAGCTTTCGCCGCTGACATATTTATTTAAGGTCGGCTTTACATCTTTGATTAAGTGTGTCCGAAAACGGCGACATCAGTAACAACAGTGCTGAACACCACCTACTAACTAATCCCAAAATTGACTGGGACTCCGCTAAGTGCGTAACATACTGCACTGTGAACTACTACCAACGACTCACACTAGAAAGCTGGTTTATTAACTTAGAACAAACTCCACTTAACCGTTGCCAACTACTACCCGCACCTTACAAACGACTTACTGACGAAACCAACAGAAAAGATCATCAACAACAGACCCTCCCACTGAAATGGATCGAAACACACCAATCACAGTCTTCTCAGCCAACAACATCACGGCTCACTTGACAACTCTTGACTCTGAAGATGACTTCCGCTCAGGTCGTCGAAACTTCAGTCACTACCATCAACGACAGTCCTTCTTGGATGGACAGGCTGGGTAGGTCGTGAGGATGGGCAGTTTGTCACTCGGGAACACACCTTGTATCAGGGATGTCAATACAGTGTCACGAAGACAGGGTTGTCAGAGTTCTTGAGTAGCATGCATCACGATCGAGTTAATATATCCTTCCATCGTAGATCACTCGTCGATTACGATCAATTTCCAACTGATTCTGAAATTCTGCGTAAGCAATTAAATTGAGAACTGCACCAGTTGGAGTGCCAAATTTCAGGTACAGATTGACATTGCCCGTTCGGTGGGGTATCAAATGATAGGGGGTGCCCGCTTCCTGCTGGTGTTAAATCAAATCGGAACAAACCGTAGCCGTTTTCCCAATCCATTCTGTCAATGTCAAGACCGTGACCACATTCCTGAAAACAGCGTGTTGTAGCCATCAGTCCTTTTGCCACCCGACAGGTCTAGCGCAGAATAGGGCGTTTCTTCTCCATAAACGGTTAGCAGAATGCCTTGCAGATCAAACAATGCAAAGTTGAATGAATTTCTGGCGAGGCTCCCGCTGAAGGCATCGTTTCGCACTAACCCAAAAATGACGCATTGGGGAATAAGTCCCTGAAAAAGGTCTGTCTCTGTGTGATTCAATACACCTTGAGGGATGATTCTGGCATGTGTGGGGGTTCTAGTTAAGGTATAGATGGTTGGAAGGGCAGTGCTCCCCTTGTGACCTTGCATGATCTGTATATGTTCTAGTTTCGTACTGTCTGCTTCACGCACTCTGCGCACTCGGAGAGTACTTGACACGATGCTCAGTTTGCAGTTGTTTGGAGTTTCGCCACCCATGAGAACAAAGGTGTCATTGTTCACGTCCACCTTTATTTTGATTTCCAACCCGTCAAGCAGCAACTTGTCAATGCTAAACACGTCACAGAGGGGTACTTCCACCAACCCCACCTCTGATCCATTGTTCGTAAAGGCTGCTCTCTTCTTAAGGCTCTCATTATTGTCTGTCGTATTGTCCACTTCCTCCATGTGTCCGGCCGTGTCTTTGTAGTACAGAGCTTTGGTAAAGTAAGATTTCTTGGCCTGTTCCGTAAAGTTCAGTAACGTCCTGATGTAAGCATTGTAAGCTTGAGTGTCTGACTGTTCTGTCACCAACGTTTCGTTGAACTTGATAGTAAACTGTTTGATAATGGGATGAATGGTGTTGTTGATCAGAGTGTACTTTTCTCCGTCACCCGTTGGCGACCCATCTTGCTTCGTGATCTTTAACACCAGTCGTAACTCTGTCTTGTTAATGTCAATGTAGTCTGCTTTGGGTTTGATCACAAACTCAATGGGATTGGTTCCTGCTTGGACCGGTTCGTAATCCATCCATTTGCTACTGAGGATAGACACGTCTGTCACAGGTACATCAAACAACTGCAGGCTTGAATTTCCACCGGGGGCTGACAGAGGGTGTGCTGCTGCCATGTTTAATCAAATATAGTCTTAAACGTTGAATGGGGTGTTTTCCGTTTCTTAGGCTGGCGCTTACTGCTTGGTTTCGCTTTTGTTTGTTCGGCCTTGTTGTGTAATGTCATCCATAGTACCGGTAAGTACAC
>BLFK01000901.1:784014-794014 GCA_014634185.1 Astreopora myriophthalma
CAAGGGCTTACAAAACCAGGGACAAATCTTCTTGTTTACAAGTTAGGTTGGAGATTTTTGCTCCATATTCGTAAATAACAAGCTATTTTGCATTCAGTAGTTTACGCATGAGCACTTTGATAAATCGAGAAGCCAATAAACATAGCTCTTCAAGTTGATTATTCCAGAGCTCCGTGTCTTGGCGCTGACCAAAAGACACGTGGGCTCTGGGAACGAGATTGCCTCCCACCAGGCGCACCAATAAATATATTCATAAAAATCGTCATACACCTATATGTCTTGTATCTCATTAACAACCCTCCTCCATAAACCCTCCCCCAACCCTACCTTATGCGTTCTTAATTCATGCAACATGGATTCGAGCTTTTTCGATCTGGTTGTCCTATTGTGTTTCCCCTGTTAATTTGTGCAAGTGTATGGACATGGGATCGAGATTTTTGGGCCTGAATAATCGCATACAACTACTAGAGTCTTTAGCACCAGAGGGAAAAGCTTCATTGCAACCAATAATTTCAACACTCTCTGGAATGAACTGAAGAAATGATCCATCCTCACACTTTCTGCACAATTTAACTGAATTGTCTCTTTATATGCACTTGAAAAATTCAAGTGACTCCAACGGGATTCGAACCCACGACCTCTGCGATGCCGGTGCAGTGCTCTTACCAACTGAGCTATGAAGCCACACAGTTTAGAGGAGGTCAATTTGTTGGGCTCATGGGTGTTTTCCCGTGAAAGGAATGATGAATGAAAGAAATGATTATGAAGTGTGGGTTAGAAATGAACTGAAGAAATGATCCTCACACTTTCTGGACAATTTAAGCAATTGTCTATTTATAAGCACTTGGAAAATTCAAGTGACTCCAACTAATGATAAGAAGTCTGGACTAATGATAAGAAGTCTACAAAGTACTTTTACTTCTCCTATAGAGAATTGTGTCAGGCCATTGACTTTCTTATCAACAATATTTATGTGCGCTTCGGAAACTCAGTCTTCCGGCAAGTTATTGGTATACCAATGGGCACTAATAGCGCACCCCTGTTAGCTGATCTGTTCCTCCACACCTTCCAGTACGATTTCATGCTCAAGACATTGAAGCAAAATATGACAAAAGCCGTCCAATTTAGCAGCACCTTTTGGTATATCGCGATGATCCATTCAGTGTCAATAATGACGACTTTGCAAAAAAAAAAACGCTTATCATTGGTACAGATGGTCCCCGTTAGCCGGGCACGGATGGTTCCTATTGCCTGTTGTCCCTTGCATAGACAGATAACATTACTGCAGAACTTCGAGATACAGAGTTTTCCTGGTTCAACTTAGATTTCAAGACTTTTTCCTAGATTTTCCTGACTTCACAAGATTCGCAAAACCGCACCCTCGAGACTTGACGCTACCCGACACCAGTATGACGTAATCCCCTACGTAATTCTCTTTTCAACATCCCTCACTGACTGGGTACAGATAGCCCCTGAAAATCAAGCGGACTAACATAGTTACAGAAACTCCTTAAATACACTTACCAAATCCCTTGATACTTCATACCGGTAAGAGCATATTTCCCCGCTAATTTATTCAAAAACGTTGCGACCCATCCTTTTCTCTGAATGCGCTTTTGTCACGCTGCAGCCACTTTGGCAAGGAACAATAAATCTCGTAAGCCAAGCCTCGAGTTGATGAGTTTGGGAACGAGTTTCGACGGGCAAAAACAAAAGTTTTCAGCCTCTTGGGATTCAAAATGGCCGGCCGTGAGAAAGGCGAATTAACGATTATCGTTAATTCGTAACTTGATCTGGATTTACCATTATGGTTAATTTAGAAAACTGAAAGTCTGATGAAAGGAATTCTGCGAAATAAATATATTTCTTTTAGAAGACAACCACGGACACGGGAC
Source organism: Astreopora myriophthalma (assembly GCA_014634185.1). Taxonomy (NCBI): domain Eukaryota; kingdom Metazoa; phylum Cnidaria; class Anthozoa; order Scleractinia; family Acroporidae; genus Astreopora; species Astreopora myriophthalma. Next base: position 785,910 of record BLFK01000901.1, read on the forward strand.
TCGAACCTGCGACTGTTCGCTGACAGGTTCCTTCCTCTCATCACTAGACCACCAAGCCGCTAGCTGCGTATCATGTAATTAATGTGTTTATCCTACACCTTGTTGTAAACCAATAGAGTCACTGCCTAAGGAAGGTAAGGTAAGGTAAGGTAACTTTATTTAGAGTCGTAAACGTAGGGAGTGGTTGCCTAATCTCCCGAGCCAATGGTTCATGTTAAAAACGCACGACTATTTACAATACCATAGCTAATTACTATTTACATATTTAAATAAAGAAATAAAAATTCGTTCAAAAGAATCCAGAATTATATTAAAAGATAATCTAAAAGAGACTAGTACAAATATTAAAATGTTGAAAGAATAGTTAGTATATACAGTTCATACACTGGCACCCTGCAAACTCAACACCGTTTAGACGAGAACGAAATTGTGCCAAAGTGGTCGAGGATTTTGTTATGGCTTGTAATTGATTCCACATGTGGGCAATCTGATGCAGAAAGGAGTTGTACACAACAAGGCTGTTATATGATGGCTGCACAACATTTACGCCACTACCTCGTAAATTATAATTAGTTATCCTGGGTGTAAAAAACTGCGAAATATAATTTGGGCCGTTAAGTCTAAAACACTTAAAGAATAAAATGAGCGATTGTATGATGCGTCTTTGCTCAAGCGTGTCCATAGCGGTCAAAGCTGAGCATAGATCATTGGTAGCCGACTTACCCAGGTTAAGTAAAGACTTAATCGCATAGTGGTTGGCTCGTTCGATGGTATTTTTCAAAGATTTAGATATTCCTAGCAGTAGCGGGCTGCAGTATTCAATATGCGGTAACACGTAGGCTTTGTACAGAGAGATCATAATATTTGATGGAACTAAGCGCTCAGTCCTACGCAGGGTCACGTAGAGCAGCTATCATAGCGTATGCTTTTTTCAGCAAGATCGTAACATGGGGCTTAACAGACAAATCGCGGTCCAATGCTACACCTAAATTTTTGAGAGTCGGTTCAATTACGATGGACATGTCATCAACTAAAAAGTTGAAAGTATGCTGAGAACTACCTAATGTCATTGATTGAGTCTTGCTGGCGTTAACTTGAAGATAGTTCGCTGAGAACCAATTGGTTAATTTCCTTATGTCTTGATTCAAGATGGATTCGAGTAAAGCAGGACACTCTTGAGAACATATTGCGCCGTGTCATCGGTATAGAGACGCAGGGAGGAAAACCCAGCTGAATAATTAACATCACTCACAAAAATACTGGAGAGAAACGGGCCTAGAAGGCTCCCTTGGGGCACTCCATAGAGAATGGGCAGCCAGTCTGACACGTTCCCATTGCATTTAACTTGTTGAAGACGGCCTGATAGATACGATTCTAACAGTTTTAATGCAGAGTCTTGAACGCCTTAAGCTTTTAACTTCGTTAATAACAAGTTATGGCAAATCGAACAATTTTAATCAAAGGAACAATTTTAATCAGTAATTTGAAATAGTCAGTCACCAAACTTCAAAACAAAGTTCAACATTTCAAAATCACCTTAGGCCTAATCACTGTTGAGAAGTGATATTCCATAAATATCTAATCAGCTCGAAATCTTGTTCCTCAGTCCAGGTGGTCTAGTGCTAAGAACTCGTTGCTATAAGCTCTAGCACCGGGTTCTAATCCAATCCAAGTATATTAGTTTTTCTTTTTCATATTTGTTCCGTTCCGAAAAGTCCTGGGACAAAGTGTTCTAAATTAACGATAATCATCAATTCAACGATAATCAACTAGAAGTAGCCACAGGTTAGAAAGTGCCGGCCTGAATGCACTTGAAGAGCTTTTCTTTAAGAATGATGTTGGGAATGGGCAGAAAAGATAGCAATGCGTGCCTTGTCTGCAAAGGAAATATTTGCAAGACCACTTTATAGAAAGCGTGACAGAAAATTGGCGTTACTTTCGATTCTCACCAACTGATCTGATAATTAGGCAATCATAGGCCATTTTTCAGCTCTTTTCGTGATATCGCCCCCTCCGGAGGTTTTCAAGTATACAAAGCAGAAAATGGCGGTCGGTCGCAAAGGAATGTTTATTTGCTCAAAATTGAGGCAAAATCTTTCAGAGATGGAAATCAGGACATTTGTGAGGATACAGAGAGTAATTTGGGACCATTCGCTGGCTTTTAAGGGTGAAATTATCCAGAAGCAAGCTTTATTTTCGTTTCTGTGCGTTGAATAATTATCGCGTTATTATGCTGTCTGTTCTGTTTTTTTCTTTCGTTCTCTTTCCTAGCCCGCCGAGGTCATTTTTTCGTCTAAATCACGTAAGGAAAGTTCGGTAAACATGTTTAGCTCTCAGGCAATAATTCTGGGATTTTTTTACCCAAACGTCAGCTTGTGTTGTTCGTGTTTTTCGGTAGCTATGGGCGACCGTGGCTACTTCGTTGATTCAAGCAATGACACGAGGCGAAAAAAAAATTCTTATTAATTCTGGTTTTCTTCCATTTTACTGAAATCTTAACATGATAAAGCTAGATTGTGAAGGAATAGATTGTACTTTTACCGATGTGTGACAGCTATTAACTCTAAAGTGTTATATCGCTTCGAAGCTAGGGTTTGTGAAGAGATTTTTGCAAACCGTGGGTTCGGCCTCTTCGGTGTAATTAGAGATTTTTGTTGACCCCAAAGGCAAAAATATCCATAAAAGGTCATTTCACTGACGATTCAAACGAAGATAAATTTATATATGTTCCGAGCTCAAGTTCTAGTGAAAAAAAAAATTCATTCGACGACGGCAGAGTTTTTAATTTGTTTCCCGGGAAAGCTCGAGATGGGTTGACAGAAGCTTAGATCCCATGTGACAAACTGTCGTGATAACCTCAGCGAAAATGTACTTTCGTCTTCCATGTGACAGAAGCTGTTGTGATTGACACATTTTTTGCATTCTGATCGTTCTTTGTTGCAGAACAAATTTTCAATTTCCGGTTTCAGCATCCCTGTTATAAACGTGGCGCGCACGCGTAATACGCAATCCGCTGGTCACTGTCAAGATTAGGGTTGCGGGCCTCTCTTGGGCCCGCAATAATTCAAACAGGAGATCATGTTTTCCTAGAGTGAATTCATCGGTTCCTTTGATGCACCGTGATCCAAGTGATCTTGGATCAGTGATCCTTTTTCGGATCATCCCACAACCTCTAACCCAGGCTCTCTCTCTCTTTTCATCCTTTGTGGTCAAGAATGAGACCCTAATTGGACTTGGTCATATGACTACCCGCGACAAACTGCTCCCTTATCCGGGTAGACTCTGTGAATGCTAAGATTCTAGAGACTCCAATGTACTTCAAAACTTAACAATCACAGGGGTAGCGAGGTGTGAGTTGAAAGACAAATCGAACTCCGCTGACAAATCCACAACAGGACTTTAGTCTTGCGTATTCTGTAACCTGCGTTATCAAATAAACTATGTATCAAATAAATGATGAACCAAATTAAATCACAGTTCAGAACGCGGTTTCATTGAATTACAAGATAGCGAACGTTGGTAGCTAGTAGAAGTAGTAGTGGTTGTAGTAGGAGTTGCGGTAGTAGCAGTAGTAGTAGTAGTAGTAGGTTCGAACTGAAAAATGACAATTAAGTACAATTTTACTCAGAGTAATAATGAAGATTGATACGTGGCATAAAAGTGATAACTAAAGGTGAAAGCTAGTAGAACCTTGAGAATTCCTTAACACAAGTTGTACTAACGCAACGCTACGGACTACGAACTAAGCATAACGTGTAGTAAATCATTTCGATCTAAGCCAATAAAAGGTGGCTTGACAATCATAAAACTAGCGTAATTGATTCCAACACTTTCGCTTAACATAGACAATAATACTAAGGCAATAACAAGTATGAAAAAAGGTAAAAACTTACTTCGGTCGACGACTCACACCAAAGGATAACTTGAGAGAGTAATAGCACGGAGATAGCGGGTAGCGGATCCTACGATCATTGCACGGTAACAACTGAACTCTACAACTGTTGCACGAGACTTTTATAACGTTGAGTACGTGAATACAACTTAAGGCGTTACTTTGTACGTGGGTCCTACGTTTTCCTGAAGTCCCTCGCGGAACATGTAGTAGCTATGAATAAACATGAAATTGCAAATTCCTAAACGAATCGTAGTACGAAATGAAGCACGTTTCATTTCTAATATTAGCTATCTATAATTATAAGAAAAATCACGAGGAAATAAGGAAGGAAAAGATGCGTTTAAAAACTAACAGACTCACTCTTGTTTTGTTTACCTCATCAGAAACCGAATAGTGAATTTTATAACGTGGCCGAACTGTGAATAATTTAAAGCCGTTTTGGCTTTATATAAGGCTCGAAATTTGTTCGCTTCAGTTCATGTAGAATTCTCGGAATTTCAAGATATAAATAGTGGAGCGTTATCTTCCATCGATGGCGGTCTTCACCCACAAAAAGTACGTAAACACAGAGAAAGCTCTTTACTTTCGCCAAGCATCATTTTTTAAAATTTGTCATTGTTGTTTTGTGGAAAGGACATGGCTTTTCATGTATTTCGATTAAAATCGGCAGTCTAGGGTATCTTTTCACAAGTGTTGGGACAGTTCACGGCAGATGACTTCACAGGCAGCCTCTCTGAAGACCAAGACCCCGCAAGCCCGCCTGCCACCCTTCCCCCTGTCAATACTGTTGAAAATCTTGGCCACAAAAAAAAAAAAAAAGAAAAAAGAAAAAGAAAATCCCTGTTATAAACGTGGCGCGCACGCGTAATACGCAATCCGCTGGTCACTGTCAAGATTAGGGTTTTGGAGAGGTGGACATGCAAAAACCTTTCAAATCAAACGCGACGCGTCATCTACAATCCTGGTCACAAGTGTTGGGACAGTTCACGGCAGATGACTTCACAGGCAGCCTCTCTGAAGACCAAGACCCCGCAAGCCCGCCTGCCACCCTCCCCCCTGTCAATACTGTTGAAAATCTTGGCCACAAAAAAAAAAAAAAAGAAAAAAGAAAAAGAAAATCCCTGTTATAAACGTGGCGCGCACGCGTAATACGCAATCCGCTGGTCACTGTCAAGATTAGGGTTTTGGAGAGGTGGACATGCAAAAACCTTTCAAATCAAACGCGACGCGTCATCTACAATCCTGGTCACAAGTGTTGGGACAGTTCACGGCAGATGACTTCACAGGCAGCCTCCCTGAAGACCAAGACCCCGCAAGCCCGCCTGCCACCCTCCCCCCTGTCAATACTGTTGAAAATCTTGGCCACAAAAAAAAAAAAAAAAAAGAAAAAGAAAAAAAAGAAACGCGTTAAAACGCCTTGACAATAGCTTCAGAATAGCCACGTTTCAGTAATTGGTTCGCCTCCAAGAACGGCATTCTCCAAGTAAAGTCACGATAAGAGAAATGTTTAATTTATTGCAATAATCACGAGTTTACAGCAATCACGTCCGCTTCCAACACAACTCTCTAACAACTCTGTATTGTCCCTTTTTCCTTTTAGTCTTCAGAATAGCTTTATTTTCTTTCAACATTGCTAGGGGGGAGGGGGGTCGATTATATTGGCTTCTATTCGTCTTTTTTCTTTTCTAAAATGTCAAGGACGTAGTTGAAATGGTGCGGTTTAGAGCGTAAAAGGGAGGTGTCCCAACAATTTATGGCTAGGATTGTAGTTCTGTTACGGATTGCGTGACAGCGTGACTAGGTTTCACGTGTTATTTCCTAGCGCTAGGAATTTTGGACTGTCGGATAGGAGAGCTCGTTTGTCTGCGCTCATAAGTCCATTTTCGGTCATTTTAAAACTTTCAAGAGTTAAGCCTGGAGGTCCAACCAGGGTCGCTTTCTCGATAGCCTGCGTCACAGACAGACGAAACCGCCGGGATTTCGTGACGCATCGGGCTGCAACGCAGGCTATTTCTCGACGACAAAGGAGGAAAAGAGAGAGAGCCTGGGTTCCGCAGGTTAATAATCTCAAAGAAACGCACCCTATGACATCATGGTGAAAACTCGTTCTTAAAGGCCGCGATTATTTCGGTCAGCACCAAGAACAACGACCTCTGACTGGCCCGACTGGCCCCGAAATACGCGCAGTCGCTGAAAGTCGCTGTGAGGGTCGTGGGGGTCGAGGGTCTATTTTGGTTTCTGAGATTGCGCAGACGTGCCGGAAGTCGGGAAATCACGGACTTCCGGCCCGCAGTGACCAGTCCGCATAGGCCAATATGGCACTGCAGAAATGAAGCTGACAGGATACCAGCAAATGCGATTGCTTTGCATTTACAGTGTTATTGTTTTCTCAATCAGGATGTCCATGGAAACGTAGACCAGTGAGTCGCTAAACGTCACGAACGAATATTGGAATTTACGCATGCCACCTAAGTGACTTTTGTACGCTCCTATTGAAGCACTCTGCAACATGGGAATTAATCAGGAACATTTCGACGAGAAAATACGAAACGAGTTCATTTGTCCCCACTGTCATAATGTTTTTCTTGAACCAACCGTTTTGTCGTGTCTTCACATGCTGTGTGGTAAATGTTACAAGAAAAGAATGAAGCGCAAAACACCAGTATGTCCTGTCTGCAAGGAAGGTCTGTGTTTGAGCGACGGTAAGGTAGATTCGTACTGGAGGAAACGATACGAAAGCTTGAAAATCAACTGTCCGAAAGGCTGTGACAAAGTGTTGTTCCTCGGAGACCTTAATGATCATTTTATCCATCAATGCCAACTGACATTCACCGTTTGCGTCAACACTGGCTGTAGCAAGAAAGTTCGAAGAAGAGATCTTGACTTACACCTCAAGCAGTGCGACTTCCGCATTGTCGATTGCGAGGGATGTGGATTCAGAACAAAATACATCAATTTAAGGATGCATCAAACCGTCCAAAAATGCCTGCTGACAAATAACCGCCACATGATTGTGCAGAATCGCAGGGAAATGAGCTTACGAGTAAAAGAGCATCGAATGAAATTACAAGAGGAAAGCTTCGAAATCGAGCTCGAGGAAAGAGATTTCAATCGAGTGAGGATGTGGAGCGCAATCGCTAGAAATGGAATTTCAAGATCAGTTTCGCCGACTGTTTTGAGGGGAAATCGTTCAACTGAACCTACAGACGAAACAACTTTATGCCGCTTTGTTAGCAGTGCACCTGCAAGGGGAAGTCTGAGCACTGGAACTACACTATGCAAATTATGTGCTCACTGCAATAAACTTTTCACCGATAACCGTAACCACATTCAAGCTTGCCGATGGCACAAAGGGGTAAGTTATAAGCTTGACAGCGATTTTGTAATTTTGTAATTTTTTTTTTCGGGCTTCTCTGCAACTGCTGAAATTGCCTCGGTAACAGCGATGATCACACTTCGATTCATTACATTGCACATATATATCCGCAGTTCAAATATGAAAATTTCATATTATTTCTCACAGTACAAAGAATTAATACTGTCACAAGGACAAGGTTGCTGATGGTGTTGATATAGCTAAGCAGTGCATAAATCTGAGCCACCAGCACTTCTATATTTGGGAGCGATCCTGCTGAAAATAATATTGAGGAAGTGATGTGTTTTATTGATGGTGACTTAGGCATACCCTGGAAAGAAATGGAAGTGCTCCCAAAAGGTGGCAAACACTTTACCACTGAACTACATGAGACTTATTACATGTATTTATATTATCATTATCATTATCATTATCATTATCATGTGAAGTATATATGAAATAATTCATATGTGAACTGCGGTTGTACATAGATGAAAGTGAAGAATGATCATCGCAGTTAATTTTCCAATTTAAGCAATTGGAAAGGAGAAGCCCGAAAAAATCAGGGCTTCAACGGGATTCGAACCCGTGACCTCCGCGGTACCGGTGCAATGCTCTACCAATTGAGCTATGAAGCCACACATTGGGAGCCCTGATTTTTTCAGGCTTCTCCTTTCCAATTGCTTAAATTGGAAAATTAACTGCGATGATCATTCTTCACTTTCATCTACAACCGCAGTTCACATATGAATTATTTCATATATACTTCACATCATTTCACTCCTCACGGGAGATATGAACTCACTAAATTGACCTCGCTCCCAATGTGTGGCTTCATAGCTCAATTGGTAGAGC
>BLFK01000901.1:807443-812443 GCA_014634185.1 Astreopora myriophthalma
GCACAAGAGGAAGAAATTATGAAAATACAGGGAAACTGAACCTTTGTTTGGCCGTGATGTTGCAAAATGACCAAAAAACCATGCAAAGCTCACTTATGTTGCTTGTGCTGGGAGCCCTTCAATTACTGCAATGATCATTTGTTGCAAAACTAACTGGTGATTGACATTTGATCAGTGGTGTTCATCTTCCTCTCTAACCAAAGTGACCAGACACATTATCTGGTATCTTGCTTTTCTTGTCAACGTAGACCTTAACAAGTGTGTTGTTGGTTTAGTGTCTGTATTAGCAAGGTTAACTGTGGACTAAAATCATTCTGTCAAGTGGGACTGTAGGAAATTGTTTGTTGTCCACATTAGCAGATGTCTGTATCAAGCAAGTTGAACTGTGACAAAACTGTAAGAGCATTCACCAAGGAAAGAGAAAACTGTCCATAGTAATGAGGTGTCCTTATTTAGTGGGTGCCACCTGTAAAGCAGGGTTCAGCTGTATGGGTAATAGATGAAAGATAGTACAAGGAAAAGTTGATCCAAAATTTCCCAAGAACAAAGACATTGGTATTTAACATGAGATATTTTGTTTATGAATTGTAGGGCTCAGTGGGGAAAGGATGTGAATGACAATTTTGCTTTAAAAAAAAAGTGCTCAAAAATGCCAAATTTTTGCACACAGGCTCACTTTTTTGTGAGAAACCTTTATCTGTTTTTATTTTTGCCATGAAGGCTTGATTTCATAAAGAGAGTATAAGTGAAAGGTATTTTTGTGATCATGCTGATTCAAAAGCAGCCAACTGCACAGTTTGATATCTATAATTTCAAAGGGGGTTTTCAAAAGGCATTGTTGGTGGGCTTATGGTAGATCCATTTACTAAAGGATATTTTAGTCCAACAAAGAGAGAAACCTAATGCTTAACATAAACCTGATCATATGTACAAATTGTTGTCCAAAACAGGGCACTACTGTAGAACCTCTCTTTGTGGACACCTCCTGTAGGAAGACTATGAACAGGGGTTTAACCTAAGAATCCCAAGGCATCAGTGAGATTAATTGCAGAATGTGGCCATAATTAATGCCCACTCAAAAGTTACTTGGAATATTAGCATGAACCTTTGTGATTTGTGATTATTCCCATTTGATGGTTTTGATTGACTTGAATGTCTATTCTTTTTGTTTATGTCAAAATTTGGATGCTTGGTGTGGAAACATCAACAGGGGGTAAGCCATCTGTTGTTTAAATCTTTTAGCAATGATTTTTTTGTTTTGGACTCATGAAAACATTGTTTACACAAGATACGGCCATTTTTGATGGCGAATACGGTACTTTTATCTGCCTCCATTTGGTAAACATTGAAGGTAGGCATGTGTAATGCATTTTGCTGAGGTTTTCCATAACTATTTGCAGTCAAATCATAATAGTTAAAAACAAAATAAAGCAAAAAACTGCTACATAACAATAATATATTATTCTTTTTTCATGGAAACACAAAATAATCTGCAACTACCTATTGATGCCTATTGACTAGTACAGAAAGGCTCAGAGCAAAAACTTCCTTCAATATGTGACTTTTTTAACCAGTGAATGGAGATAGCCCAAGTCGTATAAGTAAATAACGAAGGAGAGAAATACTGGGCACCTAGGTACCGGGTGCAAGAGTTCATGCAAGAGGATGAATATATGGAAAAAAATGTTTTTAGCTTCTTTTCATTCAAATGCTTTAAACGTTCACTATGTAATCTTGGTGTAGTTGATTCGGCAGGAACTGGGCACAACTTTTAAAAGTGACCAAAAGTCACTTAGGATTTGACTTTAGGGGCCATAATTTACCTGTGTTGGTGTTTAATCTGTGTTTTGTCATTTATTAATTTTTTTATTTCAAGCAGTAAAACATGAGTTGGGTTGCTAGTGTTCTTATCTCACTGTTCACACTAATGTTCAATGTGTTTGTCTTTTTGTTTGCATGTTTCTTACTTGCGGCCTCTTGTGAAGATGGTAAGTTTGTTCATGGTCCTTCAGCATTTGAAAAGTTGTGTGTTGTGTATTAATGGCCAAGCATTTTCAAAGATAGCAGTTAGCTGTATCGGCTTGATTAATTACTGGTTAGTACATGAAGTGAAGAAAAGAAGGGAAGTTAGAGTGAGAGAAGACCCACCAAATGAATAAGAGCAGTCTGTCACTGGAAAGTCTTATAGGGGTTTTTAAGTCAGTCTCGTGGAACCAATACCAAAGTAATCACTCTGACCAAACACAGCAGGTGCAAACAGCGTAATCAGCCAATAAAAATTAGTAGCATTCTATGTTACTCGCTCAAAGCGCAGGAAAAATCATGCTTGCAAGTCGTGTTGGTTTTCCTTCTCATTGGTTGGTAAACTGGTGCAAGATTTTTAAAGCCAATCACTAAGCGTAGCGATTGCAATTGTTTAATTACTTTTGACAGTCATGTAAAAACCGCTCTAACTGGTACCCTTCTTCAACAGTGTCAAGCTTGTGGAAAATTGGATAACCTGGAGGGGTGTATGAGAGGCTGGCATGTGTCTGCTGACCAGGGGGAGCGAGCAAGTTTGAGATTGTTGAAAACTTCAAGCAGTACCTTTCTTACATAAAACACATTTTGCAATGACAATATGAATGGCTGTTATATTGGAATCATAGTCACTTGTGTACTCTGGGGGTACCAAAGTAAGAACTTGTAATTGCTGAAATGTATTTGGTACAGTTTAAAGGTAAAGTGTCGTTGTTTTATACAGAAACTGAAACAAACACATAAAGTGAATGTTATTTTACATCAATGTTGTCAATATTTCATTTTTCTTCTTCTTCCACAATTTTTGTCTCATCCAGAGTTATAAAAGCCTTACTTAGCCTACTTATCTGCATATGGCCTCTGCATTGTGATAGTGTATTCCCCCTCCCCCATTTATCACATGTGATGTCTATACTGTAGCGAGCCTATAGGCCCGTAGGGCCAGGACTACAAATTGTCAGCCTACCCATCCTATATATTATTGTGCCGCTGTCACAGTGTTTTGTGTTGCCCTGTGTTATCTGTTCCCCGAACACTGGACACTAGTGCTGGGTGCCCCCCCCCTCCCCATAGTTCAATTCAGTGCTACGTGTTCCCTCCAAGATGGCCAACTTTAAAAGAAATATGAAAATAAGGGAAAATAATCACGGCAGAATTCAGGGTGCTTTGGATTGGGAAATCCGGATTTTTGGATTTCCAATCGAACACAATCCAAAAATGGATTTCTCAACGGATTTTGTTAATTGAAATCCATGTCGGGGAAGGATTTCAATTAATGAAATCCGCGGCGAAATGCGTTTTCGGATTTTGTGTTTGACTGGAAATCCCAAAAATCCGGATTTTAAGATCGAAATCCAGATTTCCCAATCGAAAGCACCCTTATTATTTGTTAATAAATAAAGATGCCCAGAAGTATCTTTCAGGGATTTTCTTTATCGTGTTCTCTCCCGACGTGCCCTCCATAACTCGATGCATGACATTCCATACTGAAACACCCTGTTTTTCTCCTGTTCACCTTAGGTGATAAGAAGTTTCTTGCCCTTTCCAGTGAACCAAAGTATAGGCCTTTCTTGTGTAAAATATAATTGACTATGTTATCGTAAATAGATTCCTTCATTTTGTACTATTGTTAAAAAAAAAAAAAGAAATCAAACAACAAGCAAGTAATGCCTGAAAACAGGATAAAATTTACCGTGAAATTTTATTCGCGTAAGGCTGGGGAACACGTAGCACTGAATTGAACTACAGGGAGGGGAGGGGGAACACACAGCACAAGTGCCCAGTGTTCGGGGGAGCACAAAACTCTGTGACACCGCTGTGAGAGATTAACAATTTCCTGAAATTCTTCGGCAGGAATATTTTGCAGGTTGCAGGAGGTTGCAGGTGGAAATTTAGTTATAACTGGAAAACCGCTGGCACAAAAAATAATTAATAACCCATATACTCGTCAGGGGTTCTTACATAAAGTAGTTGGCATAATAATTAACCGACGGAATATATTAGCACAAGCTCACTGTGCTTCCATTTTGGTACTCACAGGGAAGAAACCAAATTCAGCAGCTATTTCAGATGATATTTCAGACGTTTTTTCGGAAAGATTTCCGTACAGTTCCCGAGATTAATAATATTCAGGCATATTCCTACTAACCGTCTTCCAAAAATAACGAGCGTGAATAGAGTTTTGCTAGGAATATGCATGCATAATGAGGTAGGGACCTGTACGGAAATCTTGCCGTTTTTTCAAAACCAATAATTCATTGCAGGCTTAAAATCATAGGAATACTATTATACTCTCCTCCCATCGCCTCGGTCGGTTTGGGAACGGGTATTCTGAAATCGCTCCCGGTTTGGCATTTACGTGGAAGCCATCTTACTGAGCGATCGTAAACAGCGTCATGTAACAGTTACGGTAAGTCTACCGCTTGTACGTTTCTTTTAGATGTCAGCGGTTTTCCAGTTATAATTAAATTTCAACCTGTAACCTGCAAAATATTTCTGCCGGAAATTCTTCGCGAACGTAATAAAAAAGGAAACGCAATTTATTAACGTATCTTAGGATTATAACAATCGCAACCACTCTGTAAGGGAGAGATTACTATCTCGAAGGCAAGGGAAAACTTAGGAGCCCGCAGGCTATGAGAAGTGCCGCCGACAATCGTACAGCGGTTACATATGGCAAGACAGCGAAGCTCCTGGGCAGCCATAGCGTCAAAAATGCAAAGCTAACCATCAACAGTTTCTTTCCTAAGTTAAGGTATGTAATGTTTTCCTACTTTTTTAATTAAGGATAATTAAGAGATACAGTAGGGTACAAGGATAACTTATTGCTGGTGAAACTTTGAAACCTTGGAGTTTCTTGATGAGTTAATGTTCAGACTAAATATTGTCATATTTGTAACCTTATATCGACTAATTTTATTTTCAATACAGCACACCAGAAACACACAGCGAAGACCCAAAAAGAAAACTATTGACAAGTA
>BLFK01000901.1:817443-819943 GCA_014634185.1 Astreopora myriophthalma
AGTAAAAAATCCCCTCTCCATGGTGCTGCTTGACAAGATCATGTGCATACACAGCTCTATTATGAGAAAGAAATGGGAAAACCTGTCGTGATTACTGTCAAAGATTTTCTCTCAGAAAGACATACGTCCTTTGTAGCCTTTGAAATTAATTGCTTTTAGTGCTTTAACACCATTCAGCTCCTTAAGTGCAATATCAAGACTGAAGTTGTGCTGACTTAAAGGGACACTGAAGTGTTCGAACCCAAGCCTTTCCCGAGTGTGGGTCCCCTGCCTCCCATGTAGAGTTTAGTCGCAATAATTCATATTGCCTGGATGACTGGCTCTTGCAGAGATTGATACCACTTATCAAGGCATGAAGCAATGGCTGGGATGAGGACTGTTTTGATCTTCTGAACCTTCTGTTTTCCCTCTGTCACCTTCTTCAGCTCATAGGTTTCTTTCACTTTGGTGATGCATCTGTCTGCTCCCTTCTTTCGCCTTTCTGTCAATGTTACTCTTTCTTTGAACCGTGTAGTAGCGGGCAGATTTATCACTGTTACAGTTAGTGTGGCATGATCAGCTGAGTCATCCAATTGTGTGGAGAAGGGGAACAATGGTTTTTTTTATGTGGTCGGCTGGCTCAGTTCTTGCTTACACTCTTCGAGACCATCCAGTACATCCGTTATGAGGATATCCTGACCCTGCATGATATGGCTGAGATGGGAAGTAAGACGCAAGACCCTGCGATATGGCTCTAGAGCTCCAAGATACCCATTTCAGCTGTGCTTTAAGCTCTGGCTTGCAGGTTTTGTTGTTGGCCTCAATCACATTTTCATCAAACAACAATAATGTGAGGTACTTCACAATCATTACTCTAATGCTATGATAGTGATGTGCTTGGAATCTGGTTCCCTTAGGGTTGACAAATGAAACCCACGTAACTGATAGCCTCTGTGCCAACCAAATGATTAGCTGCTTTTTCTTTCCGCTGTTTTGGAGTAAGTAGTAAATACTTGTCATCAGTTCATCTAGACGTTTGAAGGACACATCCGGTAAGAAAGCATCACCTATGGCCAGTTCAAGTCTATGGTTTACACAGCAGATCACAAGTTACCATGGTCTTGATGATTTGATTTCAGTGCAGGCACGAGATATTTTTCCCAAGTTGACTCCTGCGCCATCAGCACAAACAGCAATCAACAGAATCTTGCATCTTTCATCTGATACACCGTGGTCGTGTAAAAAGGCACCATCAAAGGCTTGCTTTGTGCAGGTGCATCTGTCTTGTTCAATTTCTACTTTGGTACAGTTTGTTTTTGTACTAGTACAAAAAATATTAAACTAGTACAAAATGTTTTGAACTGGTACAGAAGTTTTTAAACCAGTCCATTTTTTTAAGCTGACGCAAGAGGCATTTCACAGTTATGTTTTTTGTTTACTTACAATAATATTATTTTTCATAGCACTTGTCCACCAGATTCAGGAAAGAGCTTTACTTCTTTTAAGGTTAGGTTTTATTTGCAATCATCCCTAGTGATTCTTCATAAACCTGAGGCTAAGGTCAGTGTTAGGGTCAGGGTTGGGAAAGGGTTAGGGCTAGGTAAGTGTTAGGGTGACAGCTGATTGCCAGCAAAGGTTAAGTTTAAATGCATCAACATTTTCCCCTTTATTTTCATTTGTTTGGCTGCTCTTGTAGGACTTCTGTGTAAATGAAATTGCATTTTTTCTCTTATACCGTCTGTCAAATGGCATTATCTATAGTGATTGTTTTGTGATTGTCATTTTCTGATTTACTGTGAAGGAGAAATGAGCTGTTCATTTTTCCATACTGGTTGACTATTTTCACAAAACCACTTTCTGCAATAGAGGTTATCTTTCCCAGTAACATGTTGGGGTGTAGTGGGCTTGTTTTGTTGACTCTGTCAATTTTCACTGCTACCATATCGGATACTTTGAACTTGGGCTGTTTTTTCTCTTGTTTTCTTTTGGTTTGATTGACCATGGCTGAATTGTATTTTGTTTGTTTTTCTATTATTTTTTTGTGGTTTTCTTGGTGGCTCTTCTTCATTTTGAAGTAGCGAAGTTTTTTTCGTTGGTTTCTTCTTCTTCTTCTCCTTCTCCTTCTTCTTCTGATTGAGTTCCTTTGCTCTGTCGTGTTAGCTTTTCCCTGTGAGGTTTTATTCCGTACACAGCTTCATAAGGGGAGAGTGTGATGCCTCGGTGATATATGTTTCTTGTGTATGAGGCCTCTCTTGTGTACTGGCACCATTTCCTGATGTTTTTGTCTGCTGTGCTAACTATCAGTGATCTCATGTCTTGTTTCCAGGATGGCTCAAAGTGTGAACTTGATGCTATTTTCCTTGCAAAACGTCTTCAACTTTCTGTTTTGGAACTCTCCCCATTATCTGTGATTATTTTCTTTGAAAAAATCTGTATGTGTAGCAGTACTCTCGGAGGTTAGATAATACTTCATCATCAGCAGTTTGTTGATGTAAGGGCACAACTGTCACGAACTTCGTGT
>BLFK01000901.1:829943-834943 GCA_014634185.1 Astreopora myriophthalma
GAAAAAAATTGTCGGTGCTTTCATGACTGTTTTCATAGAAAGTAAAGGTATCAAACATCTGAACACCTTCTCTTCCAGTGACATTCATAAAATGAGCAGTGCGAACTGGACCTTGTTTACTGATCCCAGTTGCTTGTGCATAGATCTGGCATGTTCCCTTAAAGTGTAACCAATTATTGCCTCTTTGCAATCTGTCTTCCAGGTTGAGAGGATCTGGAGGTTTATCTAACGGTATTGTAGAAGTGTAACACGGTGCAGTAGTCCTTGAGCCAGATGCTTGACCACTTTCAGTCACAGACATCCCAAAAAGAATTTCAGTAACAAAGATAAAGCTAGTGGATCGCAGTCACTTTCTGACACCAAGTTTTGTCGGTTGTTTACGGGATGCAAGAGACAGGTCTCGCGACAACACAACAATCTTCAATCACTCCAGGTGATAGGTTTACAGTAGGAGATTAACTAGACTCACACAAACTAATCTACAGCTTGCTTATATAAGCTACAGCAAGAGTTCCAGAAACTTCTACTTCGCAAGATAATTACGTAACAGTCTATCAATAGCGACTTATGACCTAATAATAGAAATCAACAACTCGGACTTTCTAGAATGTTATTAACTCAGAAAAACTCCAGAAAATTCTAGATATCATAACAGTTTTGTTTGGTATATAAGCAGAGTCGACCAACCAATTGCTCTTCTAGTTGAGAATCAGAGTGGGAAAAGCTCATATCAAGTGAATTTTGATCAGTAAGACTGAACATTTACATGGGAAACTATTTTTTGGTTCTGTTATTTTAAGCACACAGTAACGATGGGTATTTACGTTTCTGTGGTGGCACACAAGGCACATGCTGCAAATTAAAGATATTGCTACAAATTTTAAAAAGCTGCCACAAATTAAAAAACAAAAACAAAACTGCAACCTAAATAGTTATTTCAAAATTAACAAAACTTGCTGCAAATAAATAAAAATGATAGTTGCTGCAAATCAATAAAAACTATGGTTGCTGCAAATTATTAAATGTTGCTGCAAATAAATAATCAAAGGGTGCCTATGGCTAACTCGTGGATTAAGTATTTTACAAGTGAAAGCTGATAGTGAACTCGCAATTGGTGGACCTCACGGGTCACCATATGCAAGATCTATTTTACAAAGGCAAGGCTTCGTTTGCTCGGTTAGATAGTCTGTTCCAGGCTCCAAGAAGTCACGTGAAGAGAAATGCACGAGGGCTGGGGAGAGAGAAGGCTCTCTCCTTGTTTTTCTACCACCACCCCCTTTTCCAGATCATGTGTGCCCTATTTTCTGTTGACCTTGTTTTTGCGAGGTCCCAACTATCAGAGAGCCTGGCATAGGCTAATTACTAGAAGACACTGATATGTGATTGGAGTTGGACTCTCTGTGTATTCCAAGGCACATATGGGATAGTATGTGATAGTATATGCCTGTGCTAGGCCTCCTTGGAGGGCATTATTGTTTACTCACTGTAGCATTGTTTAACCCTTTCAGCCCCAAGGGGTGCCCCAGTGACGAGTAAAATCGTCTGGCGTTAGACAGAGTAAAATCTGTAAGTGGCACTACTGGGAGTCAAAGGGTTAATGGAGACATAGTTTCTGATCAGACGGAGAGGTGGTTAACCCTTTCAGCCCCAAGGGGTGCCCCAGTGACGAGTAAAATCGTCTGGCGTTAGACAGAGTAAAATCTGTAAGTGGCACTACTGGGAGTCAAAGGGTTAAGACAGTTGCTCATCCTCAGTTTCTCGTTTGTTGTTATGTAAACAGTTAGAAAGCGACTGGCATTTGCATGTCCTAATTTCACTTGTGCATGGAGACAACGTAGTGGGATATCCTGCATTAATGTTGTGACTTGTGTGGCCTGATTCAGCCTTGATTGCCTGTTTGGAGCTAAATGCTGCTCTTATTAAATTATGTATATTAAATATGTAAAAATGTCAGAATTTGCTGCAGTTATTTGGTTAGAGATTGTTGCAAACTGGGGAAAGATCCCCTCCTTTTTGTTGAGTCCGAGAGGGGGATAGCCTTCTCTTCAGGGATTTTGACATAAACACATGCACTTTCTCACCCTTTGTTATCGTCTCAATCAAGAAGGAAAACTTAAGGTGTCAAAATAAGACAGGGAAAAAATAACCTTATCAAAAATCACTATTTCTTAGAATTTCTTTAAGTTTATGTGCACTTCACACACCACTAAGAAGTCAGATGAGTGTACGGATATAAACAAGACAACTATATTTAAAACACAAGTTTAATCTCAGACTCAAAAATATACATTGTTAATAAAAGAACTGGAACTAGAACAAAACGATTTGCAAGCTTAACTCAATGTCATGTGATAAAAAAATGATTTGCTAACTTAACTCAGCATCATGTGATGTAAAAACGATTTGCAAACTTAAATCAACGTCATGTGATGAAAAACGTAGTATCTAATTACGAGGTTACTTGCATTTTAGTAATGACATTCAGGTTGTGATATGTGATAGTAATGTTCTCTAGGAACGATAGTTGTTTTGCAATATGTTCAGTGTCAATAGCTTGATGATCAAAGTCACCAAGATTAGCAATCGAGGTATCATCAAAAATGGTAAGTGTTTTGTTTTGATCAGCGACTTCAACATTTATCTTGACATACATCTTTATGAGACAGTTGGAGGCTCTCGTCATATGAGAGCAGTAGCTGCGTTGAGTGACATTGAATTCTAGTTGAATGTGCTTATTACAATGACAACAGGTTTTGTGCCTGTGGTGTTTTGTACCGTTCAAGTAGAACCACGGAAAGTCAAAACTCAACTGTGATTTATTGACTCCACGCTCGCAACGACTACAAGGGGAGTGGGAGTTCCTTTTTTCATGGTGGTAGTAAATTTCTTTGAATTATTCCAGTAACTGGTCGTTAATGATGTGAATTGATACACACAGTCTACTTCCACTTGAGGAATTTGCTCATTCCACAAATCTAGCATCATAGTTCCTGTGTTATCCAAAAGTATCACCTCTGAAACAGCTTGATTGTTGTGTGACGACATTCTTCAGGGCATACATTTTTACGACTTTTGTGCTTATGGTGATGTTATCCTCTCTGAAAGCCTTGTTGCTGATGAGGTCACTGAGTGGCGTCACTGGTTGATCTGCCTGGTCACAATATTGGAATGTGTAGTCCATTTGATCTGGTTTGGTGAGGGTGAGGGTCTTGTCGTTGATAACTAGTTTAGTCTTGTCCGCTGATTTTGTGTAACGTGTTGCCTTTATTGGTGCTCTTTTCGTTTCATGCTCGTCTAGGATTTTTCGTTTTGCCTTGGAGGGTTAAAGTTGTGTAGTCTATAGTGTTCTTTTTGTTACACTTGAGTGGAGAGGTTATGAACATAGGCAATTACAGGTAGAGCTTGAGGACTTCTTGGAAGGGGAGCGTTTGTTCCAGTGTTTGTGGCCGTGGGTCTTGCAGGTGGTGGACCACCAGTGCTCTGAGTGCTGATGGTGGTGGTCGAAGTGGCCATCAGGGTTGTGTTTGACGACGATTTCGAGGCAATTGAGCGCTAACACTTGTGGTCGTGGTTGCAGCAGTTACCGGGTTGCGGTTTAAAGAGGATTGAGTTTCTTCAGCGGTGCAGGTACAGCAAGGCTGTCGATTGGATGTGTTTGCTCAGGTGGCTTACAACCTTTGGGTGGTATTGGTTGTGTTGTGCAAAGACTGAGGTATACTTTTGTCTTTGCCAAGGTCTTTCTTGTGATTCTGTGATTGCTTAGCTGCATTTGACATCTCGCACATGTTCTTTCAGGCTTAGATACAAAGAAATGGGGTCATTCACGTGGCAACTGGAGTATTTATAAGCATGATGACGTAACGGTAGGATCGAAATCTAGTTGCTTTGATTGGCTATGTAATCCATGGCTTTGATTAGCCTCTCTCTTATTGCTGTTGGTTGATTCACAATAGGCGAGTTCATACTAGGGCCCAAGTAGGCCTTAAGTACCATAAAAACTTGAGTGAACTTGAGACGGTTGTTTTGCTGACAAAACCTCGATTTAAATCTGACAATTCAAAACTGATTTATCGAACGAAACGGCTACACGGTTTCCTAAGTCTCCTGAAGGAATGGCAAAAGCCTCCCAACTCAATTCCTTTTTTTTTTAAAACTGGCTAACATGTGCTCTAATGCAGCTGAGCAAATCTGTCAATCAAAAAACAGCGATGCGATAGGCTTCCTAAAATAGCAGCGAAAAACATGTCTTTGCGTGACGCGTGACAAAGCATCAATGTCTTCTGACCAACGGTTGATGCTCACTTTTAAAGATAAGCGTTCATACTAAATTGGAAAGTATGGTGTGGGATCGCTTGTCAATCAAACAACACGGCAAAACCAGCCAAAGCAAATAACAAGACACTCAAACTTTCACCATTCGACCTCGAACAGAAATCGCAGCAGCATCCTGTCTCCAAACCAACTAACATTGAAAACACTGTTTTTAAACCTGGTTCAGATGGTATAAAAACTGAACATTTAGAAAATGAAGGTTTATTTTAAACTGGAGATAAAAACTGGGAACATCAACTTAAGTTAAAGGAAGATGAAATGTCATGTTTACTTGAGAAATGGCAAACTAAGGAGCGTGAATTGAACAAAAAAAATACAAGAGCTGGAAAATCAACTTGAAGAAAAAAGGTGCCAGAAAGGAGCTGGAATTGTTAATTGAGAAGAAAGCCTTCAGCATCGAAACAGTAAAGGATAATGATAGATTATTAAAATTTTACACAAGATTAGAGAAGTGTGGAGTGTTTTCGATGGTTCTTGACTTTCTGGGGAGGGAGACAGCAGCTCATATGGACTACCAAAACACAGAAAATTTAAGAGAAATCAAGCACAAGTATAAACCTGGGCCAAGTAGGGCTTTGACTGTTGAGAATGAATTTCTCCTAATGCTTTGTCATTTGAAAGTTGGCTTACTAGAAGACGACTTATCAGCTAGATTTGGAGTATGCCAA
>BLFK01000901.1:839943-842443 GCA_014634185.1 Astreopora myriophthalma
TTTTTATCCCAGCTTCAGAGTCCCAGTATCCTCTCGAAGTAATAATACCGTTGCAAGCGTCATGAATACAAATGTCATTTACTACTTACTGTCACAAGTCGAGACGCACAAATGCACGAGCAGCTCTGCCGGATCGGGTAATACACGCTCTCTCGACAAGCTCTAGATGTTCTTCATTTTCGGTGTCTTCGTCATCATAATCTGTCTCATATTCATCAATTTGTACCTCTCTGTGATCCTCGAACATCTCAGAAACATCTCCATCGTCCACAAATTGTACACTGACAACTGGTTGTGGTACGGAATTCGATCTAATGATATCGATTTCCTCAAGGAATCGAAGTCTCTCTTCAGACTCGTTGGCGGTAGGTTGAACAGCGTAGACAGCAGGCGGCAAGGCCCCAGCTTTATTTTCTGTTGTCTCACTCCTAACCGTCCGTTGGCGTACTGGTCTGTAGCTCTCGAACCATTCTTTCATCTGTCCCTCCATACCTGGTGTTATTCCTTCACTTGTCAAAGGTGCCATCGTTGCAACAGCTGAATGGGGCACGGCAGATTGAGGGACAGGATAGTACGGCCTGTCATGCGTATAGTACTTTGCTGCCCATCAGGATGTACGCTTTATAGACTCCTTCGCGATTGTACCAAAATCCTGGGCATACTGGAGAACCGTAAATGTCTCATGCTTGAAGTGTAACATAGCATGCAGGTTTTCAACTTGCGTTGTCAGCAGCGTTTCCAGCAGTATATCGTCGGCAAATTCTGCATTAACGTCGATCACGTTCATATACAGTCTGTCCATCCCTTTTTTCAGCAAAGAAACAGACACTTGAGTCTTCTGTGACACAGTTCCTGTGGACCATTCGTTGCAGACGTTTCAGACAACTGGTAACGTTCCTTAACCTTATTCACAGTACCTCTCACATAGTCGATCTTTGTGACGTTCTGTTTAGCTTGTTTCAATGACACTCCTTCAGGTTTCATGCCCCTAGAAGGAATACCAAACGTGTTGTAAAGGGAGCCAAGAATCTCCAGAAAAGATATCGTTTCTCCAGGCCTCGTCACGATCTTCACTTCACCAACAGAAACATCTGTAGCAAACAAAGCCTTATCTACACAGCAAATCCCCTTGATTTGTTTGAACGAACACGAATCTTGTGTCCCATCGGATGAACTGTTGTGTCAACTTCATACCAAAACTTTAACCGAGTTGTCATCAGGATTGTACTGCTTGACCTCTCCTGCTTTTGCGTCCGTGTAAACTATCTTCCCGTTAAAGGTGCATACTTGGTTTACCTCAGAGCAAGGGAGAGTCGAATTGCACACAACTTGAGTCACCGTATTTGTGCTAAGTTCGCATTTGTAAGGCCGACCTTGGCTTGAGGCTCTTGAGAGGAATGCTGGATGGATAGGCAGTGAATTTTGTCGCATTGCCATGAATGGTCACTCCATCGAATGTTAATGCTACCTGAAAGACATATTGACGTCATCACTGCAAAATAACAAATCATTGTTTGCAGCACAGATGGCAGAAGGCCTAGTTAGACAGTTAGGGTGTATCTGGACGTGTTCTGCAGAGTCAATGCTCTTGGAAATGACACTCAAGTGGTCGTTCAGTCTTTGGCGCAAAACGGGAACCGTGCCATCTGTTGAAAGAGATAGTGTCTTCAAGTGACTCAGAAAATCATCTCTTCGCTTGACTGATTTTGTACATATTCTTACTTTTCCGTCAAAGTCGACAAAAGAAATTGCTGATTTCCCCTTTCGCACACAAATGCAATCCCATCAACGAAGCACAGGTCCCTAGCATCGCTTATCCCGTCTCGCGCAACAGAAACATCTGTTGGTTGGTGCAGTCTTAGGGCGCTTTCCTTCTGTCAGAACTGGCCGGCCAGACCTGTCAGTCTGCAAAGAAAATGCAACAATTTGAACAAACAGTTGCTTGATATCCCGCACATTCTTTTAGAGGAGTATATATATCATCCTCGAATTGTGTTACTTTGAAGGCGTTGCGGAGTTAGCCCTTCCAAATACCCGGTCTGGCCGGTCAGTTCTGTCAAATGGAAAGCGTCCGTATTTTAAAGAGTCTTGATGAAAATGTCTCAAAGTTGTAGTCAAGCGCAAGGATTGAGCCCGTTGGGCCATTGGACACAGAGATTGGGTGAGGGCATACACCTCGTTGATTGCTTTTCCAAAACCTGTATTGTTCTGGTACAATAGTGTGCCCAAGAGAACGTCTCGCCGTGTTAAACGAATAATGAGTTCGACAGCCATCCTGTCTTTATTCCTAACACAATCAAGCGAAAGCAGCTTTCAAACCTTCTTTCTGATGAAGTCTTCTGCGTTGTCACGTAAGCTTCGAAGTAACACAAGATTACTAAGTTCACCGTCTAAGCTGATAAACCAGTTAGACCAGCTACATTTGCAGCTTTTTCCTACGTGGACGACATCTAGTAAGGGAACTACTAATTCTAATTCTGATGGTAGTTCCTTGTTATCT
>BLFK01000901.1:849943-861556 GCA_014634185.1 Astreopora myriophthalma
GTTGTTTCAAACGTGGCACTAAACTTGTGTCGAACTAAATGCATACATTTGAGATGAGTCAGTAAATTGTGATGTCTACTTCATACATTACGAGAGCGGACAAGCCAGCTTTACCTTTGAATTTGGCGCGACGCGGTTTGAATCACATGTTGAGCTCAAGGACGTTGGTGCTACTGCGCGACGCAAAATGGGTGGTAATGTTCCACCACGTGTTTCATTGAGCGCGCGCTAAGTGGAAAGGTAAGCCAACATGGTGGTGAACTTTTTTTTTGGTCTTTCAATTTTAACTTGAATCAGGTGCTCAATGTATTCTCTGCACAGGGTCTTGAAGATTCCCGGGCTAGGTGAAATATGTATGTTTGTTGGTTCATCACTCTGCTTCAAGAGCTTTTTCGCCGGCCGGGTATGCCGGCTCTCCCCTCTCCTCTCAAAACCAACATTTCTTCCGTACAGTGTCCCCAACTAGTGCCACACTCTAAATAAATTTGACAATTAATGGCTTTCGTAGCCCGCATTTATCCTTACACAATTATATATGCGCAAAGAAACACAATTCACACTTTCATCACCTTCATCTCCAGTGCAGGTTCATTCTACTTTAATCTGCGTGCCCCGGCCCATGCCCCGGCCTATGCCCCGTATTGGCCGGTCTAGTTTTTAAAGTTATGCATACAGGCCCATGAGAATCCAGTTGCAAGTTTGATGCGAACCATATGTAGTCATTGCCATAATTAACGTGAGCTGCTTCCGCCCAAGTAAGCCCAAGGACAAGAAATACGTAAGAGAGGCTTACAAGTAGCGCACAGGCACATGTAAAGATCATCGGAAACCCTAACATATCGGTTCATAACGACGAGGGACCTTAACATAAGAAGACAGGAAAAATTGACCGAGTAAGAATAAGTTATTATTTTCACCTATAATCATTGTCTTTTTTGTTTTTAGATTTCTCAGTGACAACAACCTTACAGAAATCCCTGACGAGGCTTTCAACAGTTTAACGAAACTTCGATTTATGTGCGTGAATAACTTGAGTAAGCCCTGTAGAAACTTAACTCTCCTTTGGCCTTTGCACGTCAAATGAAAATATCAGTGTGGCTTAGGCCTAGTTTATACTTGGACCTTTCGTTTAATTCATTGATTGTGACCATGGGACCTTGAATTGAATTCGTGTGAATTAAATATGACAGTAGTACGTATTTTGTTCCATAATGAGTGCCGATGATGTGCCTTAAAAATGAAGTATACGCACTTACTGCGAATAACTGGATTATGCTTGTATTTTAGTCCTTAATTGATTGATTGATTGATTGCTTGATTGACACATTGATTGACTGATTGATTTTATTATCATGATCATGATCACGATTATGATGACGATGATAACCATTTTTTTTGTTTTTGTTCTCGTTGATTCCATCACAGAATACTTTCAGACAACCCTATCAACAGGATTGGAGAACGGGCTTTTACTATTGCAAATGATGAACTTAAAATGTAAGCTCTTGGGAAGAATCAGCTAATTCTTTTGCAACCTTAGCTTATCTGATAGCGCCGCCCATGATAATGTAGCGGAAAAGAGAGCATTTTTTGGGCTTTGGCAAATTTATTTGCTACAAGCAACAATTCAATGGAAAAATGCTTGGGACACTTACCTTATTTGAGCTTCAAAAAAATCTCCATGATCTTCCGTTTCCCGTTTCCCGACCCCTCTTTTCAAATTGGTATCAGCGCAAGACCATGCTCTAAACTGCATCCAAAAGTACAAAACTTGACGATGAAGAAATGATTCCCTTGTTTATATGGACAATTTAAGCAATTACTAGTTAAGAAGTCGCAAAACAAATTTCAAGTTCGTACCATCGTATTTAATTTCATTTCATTTCACGGCAACGCATCTAAGCTCAGTTGGTCGAGCACCGTGAACGGCTTTAAATCACAATTACTTGGATTGCATAGACAAGTGAAAGGATCATTTCTTCATTCTAAAGCGGCTTTGCGGTCTTAGACCGTTTGTTGTCAATGATTATAATTTAGTAACAAAGACTAAGACAAACAGGAAGACTGTAGTGTCGTACGTGTAGTGTTTAAAATTGTTGACTGCGTCGTGTGAATTTGCGTCCGTGCGTGTAAGTATTCGGATAGGCGTTTATGTAAATCACGTAGTATAACAGTGAGTGAATCTTGTAATCAAGTGGTCTGTTACACTGTGAATGCGGCGGTTCTACGAAGACATTTTCCAAAAATAACGGGAGAGACCTTTTAATATATAATACGTATAGTATAGTATATAATATCCTTCTGGCGTCGGTTGTTCAAAAGGTGAATAACGCTATCCACCGGATAAATCGCTATCCAGCAAAACCAATTTGACGTTTCTAGTGGATAGCGCTATCCACTCTTCGCCGGAGCGACTGGGGCCTGATTTGCAAAGTTAGGAGATGTGAAAACCGATTTCTCTGCAACTGTTCAAAGGGTAAATGGCGAGGGCAGAAAGACACTCGGGAATCCAAAACTTTAGTAAATTTAGCAAACTGACAAGTAACTTGTATTTGGAATAAATAAACGGGAGTAAATTATTCAAACACCATCAAAATTGCATGAGCCGGTATGGCTCGTGCAATTTGTGATCTTTGAAACAAATTACGTGTGCTTATTTCTCCCAATTGCACGAGAAAATCATACGATTCCTGATTTATAGTATACATACAACAATTTCTAGATACATATGGCGAGAACCCAGGCCCTCGACACCTGGGGTATTCCCCCGGGCCACACAACGAACACAAATGAAAAATAGAGAGTAGTATGAACAATTATATTTACAAAATAATTAGGATAGTACGCGCGCTCTCATTGGTCAAAAGCTGTGTTTAGATGAGAGTACGTAAACACGGTTGTGACACCACACGAATTTTGATTGGCTGTGTTGTCAAACGCGCAGTTTGATTGGCTGGTAGGAAATATGAGCGTCTATCGAGAAAACCTGTTTCAATCAAGAAGTAAAGCAGACAGCATTTTCCTTCATTTGTCGAATTATTTTTGAGAAATATTTTATAAAAGCAATGAAACGGAAATGGCTAACTTGATCGCTTCCTCGACACAAGTCAAGGTTCCCGTTAAACGTTTCGCTTCTGGCACTGACGGCTCACTGATATTCGACTCACAAGATTCGGAAGCTTTTGATATCAAAGCTAAGCTGAATTCTGTTTTCAAGGACATTGAGCTTCTGAAATTAAATTTTGAATCGTTCAAGCGGTCGACTGATCTTTCCACCAAGTCTGGCCCAATCGAAGATTTGGAAAAGGAGAACTCGGCTCTAAAAGCCAAACTCAAGGAAGTGGAGGCTGAAAGAGACTCACTTAGACTGGCACTGACATTTTTAGCAAAAGATTTGAATGTCTTAACCTGAAATCAAATTTCAACTGTAAAAAGAGATCAAAATGCGCGACAAACTATGGAAGAGGCCCCTTGGGAGCTGGTCGAGGTGAAAAAGAAAAAGAACACACAGCATTGTCATTTGAAAGAAAATGCCGCAAAGAATTCCAAAAAGATAAATTCTAGCGGTCTTCATTTAAATTTGTCCAGAACCAAGGCGCTTGCTTCTGATTTTGTAAGTTATGTTAAAAATATTTGAATTCTTAATGAATTGCCGTGTCTTCCGAGAGGACCATTACATATGATAAATGAAGTTACTAGAGATTCCCTTCCAGATTTTACCAACAATTTTTTGCCTACTAAGCGTGGCTTTAAAATGGCTTCGCTTAACATAACTAGCTTGACTAAGCATATCGATGAACTTAGAATTCTGCTTGCCGATCATCCTTTAGATGTTATCTCAATCAATGAAACGAGACTAGAAGAAGGTATACTGAATTCTGAAATCTTTATACCCGGATACGAGATAGTACGAGGCGACAGAAATAGAAATGGCGGGGGTGTTTGCTTTTATATCAAAACCGCCGTTAACTATTCTGTACGCACAGGTCTAAATTTAAATAATCGAGAAAATTTGTGTCTTGAAGTCAGAAAACCGAATTCAAAACCGTTTGTTATTGTCACGTGGTACAGACCACCTAACTCTCCCAATGATAGTATTCTCATCTCTAGAAAATCTTATTGGACGTCTTGATTCCGAAAATGTCGAATTTTATTTAATTGGAGATATGAATTGTAACATGGCTTCAATGTCTGACACTAATTCTCGCTTGTTGTCGGACATCACTGACCTATATGGCCTTCACTAACTGATAAACGAGCCTACGCGCGTCACTGACACAACATCTACTTTAATAGATCTGATACATACTATCCCGATAAAGTACTCTGCTTTGGAGTTTGTCATGTCAGCACCAGCAATCATAGTCTCGTTTTTGCTTATCGAAAGGTGTCGATTGGAGCCGTTTCCAAAAGACTCAATACTATTGACTACAGAAGTTTGAAAAATTTCAGTCGTGACCATTTTCGCAGCGACATTGCTTCTCAAAACTGGGGTGTCTTAGACAATTTTCAAGACCCAAATGACATGTGGCGTGAGTGGAAAATTAAGTTCTTAAATGTTGTTAACACCCATGCTCCTTTACGAACAAAGCGGGTCCGTTTAAAATGTTCCCCAAGGATTACTTCAGAGTTGAACAAACGTACGCATGAACGAGACATCTTGAAGTTGGAAGCAATACGTTCAAAGAACCCACAGGATTGGAGTGAATTTAAAGTTAACAGTAACATCAAGATCACAAAGGAATCTTATTACAAACATACATTTTCTGAATGCAAAAATGACTCTCGACCCACCTGGCAAACTATGAACGAACTTACATCTCGCAAAAGTAACACCTCCTCTATTAAAGAACTAATTGTAAACGGTGTTTCCATAAACAAAACTACTGACTTGGCAAATGCGTTTAATGAACATTTTTCCACATTTGGTCCGAAAATTGCTAATGATATACCGTCGGAAGCTAACAGCGACAAAAGTTAATAATCATCACTTTATTAAAGTGCCCCTGTTATAAAAAAAAAACCACTTCCTTTTTTCCTTCAGATTTTGAAAGTGTGTTTGCTTAACACCTGACTGGCAAAATTTTGAGCTTTGATTTTTATCCAAAGGCCGTTTACTTTGAGTGTAAGTTTTGGACTTCACGGTCCGCCATTACTCACGTTCAAAACTGACCGATTGGACCTCAGAGGGCTGGACCTAGGGAAAAGTGACGTCAGAGACTCACTAGCTTAATTTCAGCGTGTTAACGCAGCTTATTATATATGCAAAGCGTGAGTTTAAAAGTCTGAAAGCCCCAAACCCCCGTGCTGCATATTAATTCTGCGGCGTACACACGTATTGCATTCTTAAACTAGTGAGCCTTTGACGTCATTTTCTCCTCGATCCAGCTCTCTCAAGAACATAATGTTGGTAATGGCGGACCATAAAATAGGAAAATTACAGTTAAAATAAAGAGGTGTCTTTTTGAAATCGAGGCTTAAAACGTGGGTCACTTGTTGTTTTGTTAACATAGTTTTGAAATCCAAAGAAAAATATGAACTGATTTTTTGGTCCCAGGGGCACTTTCAATCTCAGGTTATCTAGCCAAGCACGAGTGCTCTACTAACTGGGGAGACTACAAATCAACTGAAATCAGAACAAATTATATCAAATGTTGGTTTTTGTAGAGAGGGGAAAACCGGAGAACCCTGAGAAAAACCTCTCGAAGCAGAGTAGAGAAACCAACAAACTCAGCCCACATATGACGCAGAGACCGGGAACCGAACCCGGGCCACATTGGTGGAAAACCCAGTAAATGTATTTAAGGTTTTTTTAAAATTTTATGTTTCATGCCTGATGAATTTTTACAACCGTGCATAAATGAAGATTACTTACTCACTTAAACTAATATACTATTTATACTAAATATTTACAATTATAACAGTTCAGTTCTTCGCTTTTCCGCACTCCGACAAAAGCCAGCTAACCAACAAAATTCGCTCACCCACCAAGCCAACCAACGACATATACAGTCTCGGCCCTTACCAAGCTCTCTTTCCTAACCTCTTTTGTCCAATGTTAACTGTTTTTAACTCTCTCTCTCTCTCTCTCTCTCTCTCTCTCTCTCTCTCTCTCTCTCTCTCTCTCTCTCTCTCTCTCTCTCTCGCTTGAAATTTCGTCCTTTTGTCGCACTGTTCGATAATTCAAGGACTTTGTAATTCTACCATCGCTTCTCATCAAGCGCCGTAGACAAAGGTGTTTCGTCTCTGAACTGCTTCTGGCTGCCTCCTGCTAATAAAGACTCTCAGCAGTGAATTTAATCCTCGGTTACTTCAACCAACCGATCCTTCCTATTTCTCTCCTCGACTGTTCACCAACAACGTCTTTTTATCAACTGTGCACTACACCTTTACAACACGTTACTTACATTTATATCTTAACATAATAATTTATTCTACAATTAACACTTACTGACAAACTCATTGTTTAAGCATGACACTTACAAACCTACAGTTACAATAGTATATTCGAAATCGACACTTTAGGAACAAATAAACTATTCCTTAAGGTACTAATTACGGTTTATTACGACGATACATTAACACTAAATAATTAACACTAACGAAACAAACTACACAGCTAAGAACACAAAACACACACAAAAAAAAAAATATATAGGAAAAAGAATTTGTGGCTTCATAGCTCAGTTTGTAGAGCATCACACCGGTATCGCGGAGGTCACGGGTTCGAATCCCGTTGAAGCCCTTTTCAGGCTTCTCCTTTCCAATTGCTTAAATTAACTGCGATGATCATTCTTCACTTTCATCTGCAACCGCAGTTCACATATGAATTATTTCATATATATACTTCACATTATTTCACTCCTCACGGGACATATGGACTCACTAAATTGACCTCGCTCCCAATGTGTGGCTTCATAGCTCAGTTGGTAGACCATTCTTCACTTTCATCTGCAACCGCAGTTCACGCATGAATTATTTCATATATATACTTCACAAAAAGAATTTCCTGACAATACCTTCTCTTAATGCACCTTTCCATTGTTATGAACAGGTCATTATTAAAAATAATGACCACCTAATCCACCCAGTGCTTTCATTAAGGAAATTGATCCGTTCGTAGCTGAAAATTTAAGTGCCCTAAAATCTTTGGGAATAAAATCTTCCTTTCAGAAAATGCAAGCTGCAAGTTATATTCCACGAACTTCCCAGCGCACTATTTGCTTCCCGAAACAGGGGATTACCTTTTTGAGTGGCGTAGATTGCAAAATTAAACTTTCCGAAATCATCAGGGCCTATTTTCCGCCGATTGCGAATTGATTAAGTAATGTGTCAGTTAAGAAATCTACAGCTTTCTGGCAGCAGAGAATCTGAAAAGCATAAATGGTTCTGACTCTCAAGAAGGGTCTCGTTGGGTGCCCCTGAGTTTTGCAAACTGTTCGGCTCTCCCGGCTCTTAATTTTCTATTTCATCACGATTTTCCTTTTAAAACACCATGTTTTCTAAATGGGCAATCAAAAAGCAGTGCTTTTAACAATGTTTTTGTTTTTCGAGCTTTCTTTTAGCGCAGAAAACCTACTCAAGGTGCCCGCCATTAATTCCTTTTCGCTTGCCACTTGTTTGTGTACATGCCATCAACGTTTCTTTGGCTCTCTGTGAGTTATCGAGCAATCACGATTAATTTCAACTATCTGCACTAACTCCACGTCTCGGCGCCGTTTGTGTGCCGCTATATTATAAATCTACAAATGTAAAATTGAAAAAGTTAAAAACAATCGCAAATATCAGTTAAATTAAAGCTCTGTTAGGTAGGGTGTGTTCCTTTTGCAAGATTTGCTACATTATCGGCATGAAAGAAACACAACGAGATGTAAGACCTTTGCAATGCTTTTTAGAAACTAGGAATGAAATTAGAAAAATTGAAGACATTCGAGCAACGGAGTTGAACGAATACTTGTGCAAGTTTATCATTTCGGTAAGAAGCAAAGATGGCAACACTATGAGCCTTCTTCGCTCCGAAGTCTATTGGCAAGTTTTGAACGGCATCTGAAGAGGAACAACTACTCTGCTAGTATCATGAATGACCTCGTATTTGAGAAGACAAGGAAATTCCTCCTGTCCAAACAGAAAGAGTTAGAGAAAAAAGGAAAGGGATATAAGCCAAACGCTTCGGTAGCTTTAACCAGCGATCAATTAAGTACGCTGTACGAACAAGGCCTTCTCGGTACACGAGATCCTGAAGCGCTTTTAAACACACTCTGATTAAATAACACCATGCACTTTGGACTCAGAGGCTACAAAGAACGTAGAGACAGGTAATAGGGCGATGTAAAGTTGAATTAGTCAACAGACGGCGAGAAATTTTGAGAGTTGAATGAAAGACAAATCAACCAAGACAAGAACCGGTTCTGACTGTCACGATGTTAGGGCAATGTCGCCTAAAAAGTTTGTAACCGATGGATCCGAAAAAGACCCTGTAGTAGTCTACAAGCTCTACCCCCAGAGAAAACCGGAGAAGGTGAATGAAGACTATTCTCCTTTTTGTTAGCTGCAAACAACAGAAAGACTGAGTCCCTTAAAGCGAAAGAGTGGTTCAAGGCTGATCCTGTTGCCACAAACAAACTTAAAAAAGTCTCATGAAAACTATGGCTCAAAAAGTTCCGAAATCACAGTGGTAAAAAAAGTATGATTCAAACACTCAGAGAAAATGATATTCCACCGACTCATATCGCTCAGTTGTCAGGAGATAAGAATCTAAAAAGCGTAGAAAACTACAGCAAAGTAGTTTCGACAAAACGGCAGATGCAAATGTCAAAAGTTCTTAGCAGTGTTGTAGCTGGTACTGCAACCGAGACGTCCTCGTACGAAACAGCTAATCCAGCCATTTGTCCATCAAGTTCTGATTCATAGTAATCTATGACTTTATTCACCGGGGCTGTCATTCAAGGAGGCAATTTTTCGATGAGTGTAAACGCAGTTAACCAGTCACCAAAGCTCACACTAGAATCTCTGTAGCCCAGCTGCAGCCCGGAAGCGTTGCCTTGATGGAAGAAGACGGAGGCCATTGGAGGACAGTGATGGCGAGTACGCTTGACTTAACAAGAAAAAAGAAAGAAAGAAAGAAAGAAAAAAGAAAACTTGCTCTTATTTCCTTTTCTGTCCTTTTACTGAAATTTTGAAAAGAAAATGATGACGCTCTTGTGTTTTTGAGTGAATAAACTCATTTCATCGTGTAAAAATGTTCAAAAAAGATGTTGAACCATTAGAACCTTGGAGTGAATAAAACTCACTTCACCGTGTGATCTCTGTTGTCGTTATTGTTTGAAAGAAATCTCAGCATTTATAAAGTAAACAAATGACTTCATGTTTGGTGAGCGTGTACGATTTTTATTCACTCCTTGTGAAGCATTCTTCACAACTTGTGAATAAAAATCGTACACGCTCACCAACCATGAGGTAATCTAAACCCTATAAATCGTTACGTTCACCTAGCACTCCAATTATGAGTGGCTGCCTGATGCAATAAAGAGGTGAAAGGTCCCCCTCACCTCTCGGACTGCAATCAAATGCAACCTCAGGGTTGACTAATCAATAAATAAAATAAATAAATAAAGGAAGAGAGAAAGAAAGAGCCCATTTCTATTAAACTAATTTGAGTGACATTGAAAGACTGAAAATGCTCATGAGCTATTATTGTTTGACAAGTAGATTTTATTCTTGGCTTTCAGTCACGTGATCATCAGCCATGTTATCTTTCTTCTCTTAAAACGAAACTTAAGAACACCAACACACAAAAACAATTTTCAATTCCCGGGGGATTAGCACTTTGGGACACCAACATAGTCGTCGCCATATTTATTTAATTGTTATTGTTGTTGTTTGTTTGTTTGTTCGTTTGTTTTATTAGGGACAACAATATGGCCACCGTAACGTCAGGTGAAAACCACTAATACGCTGACCTCTTTGCATCTCCTAAGAAAAGTTTATGTTCTTATTAATAGATTCCTTCGCCAACAGTAACCAACTCACGGCTGATATGTGAGTATTAATTATGGTACTGAGATCTCCGAGAACTAACATGCAAAGAAGATTTAAATGCCATGTTTTGTATTCATAGACATTTCCACAGTGAGGGTAGGGGGAGGGGATGTCAAATGTCAAACACTGCGAAGAGAAATTAATTAACAAATCGATGACAATTTTTCATGCAAGTCTTTGAACGCAAAGTGTGCAAGTTTCTGACCTGGAATTGAAAAGCAGGTCATGACGTGGACCTTTCTAGCATATTTGGATATTTGGACACCCCGTAACTCCCCCCTCGATTTATGGCGTTAAATTCCTTTGCAAACATTTACTAAGATTCTGAAGTGCCAAAATACTGACGGACCTCTACATTTTCAACTAGTCTATAATACTTGAATTTCAAACAACACCGTGAGGCGAGAGTACAACCTTGGATGCTAAATTTTAAGCTGTTTAAAACCCTATTTACACGACCAAACGATAACATACTTGTTTACATGAGCAAATCTTACTTCGAGAACATCTTGCTACTATAAAAAATACTAATGAAATTAATTTACAAATGGTCAGACTGAAATGATTATACTTTAGACGATGTCATATAGAGGATTAAGTAAGGAATTATGTGTCATTTAAGGACGTTTGCGTTAATTAACTCTGCGCATCCCTACCGTGTACGCACTCAGTGCCTTAATGTTCCCCCACGCCATGAAAATCGAAACAAACATGGCGTCGGTGAGGGCAGCTTATGTAGTGGGGACGCTTACCTCGTTAACCTACTTGGCTTACTTAGTCTGGTCACAGATGGTCAGTGACCCTATTTTGAATTAATTATTTATCGATCTTTTTAATTATTTATTGATTAATTTGTTTAGTAACAAAAATGAATTGCTCTATATATTCCCTTAAAAAATTAATGCATTCAATAGAAATGTCACTGTAAGTTGTTGTTATTTTTTTACTTCCCTCCATTGAATTCCCATAGCGTTTGAAACAGATGGCGTTTAAGTCTGCTTTTCACTAGCCGGCGCATAAGCATAAGCATAAACACTTGCATAAGAAAATGAGAACACCCACGGCATAAGCATAAGCATAAGCACGAGCACAAGAAGAACGAGCATAGTTCATTCTTCTTATGCTTCTGTTACGCTTATTCGCAGTAGGAATGAGAGTAAAAATAAGCAGCTATTTTTAAATCACAAGTGGGAACGGACGTAAAATAAGCATCAGCACAAGCGCTAAAATCAACAGCAGCTCGTACCTCATCCGCCGTTGCTACGCTTTGTGTATGCCTCATTTTCTTGTGCTTGATCACTTGTGGGGACGACGTAGAGAGCTTCATGTGCTTATGCGTTAGTGAAAATCAGCCTTTACGGGGACGCTCGTTGAGGGTTAGCTTTATTGTCTACGATATCCCTAGTAGCTAGCAGTTGCCTAACTAAACACCCACTCCTAAAGACCTATGCACACAAATCTTTACTTGCACAATTCATTTCTATGGTCTTGAATAGATGAGTGTGTGAGGCTAGTTCTCGTTCTAATGGCGGATTTATCAAAGTTAAGGCATTTTCCTTCGCCCCTTTCTCTGAA
>BLFK01000901.1:892887-895387 GCA_014634185.1 Astreopora myriophthalma
GAATAAGGTGTAAATTGAGTTGCCCGGTAGCACTTTCATTTTTCCATATCTGTCTGTCGCGGAGTGAAAATTCCCGGGAAAAAGAATTACAGAGATCGCAATTCGTAGATTTTTGTGAGCCAATCTTATCAGACTCCCCCTATCGGTGCTCCGTAAGTGTGATCCGTAAGTGTGATCCGTAAGTGTGAATCGCAGATGTTTTCTAGTTAATTAAACTTTTGGAACCAGCATTTAATACTTTTTTACTCCACATTTTTTTTCTAAAGCAACCGGGAAAGACCCCTCGAGATCGTGAAATGTTGCCTGGAGATCAGTGTTCCTTACAGTTGCAGTAAAATGAAATAAAACGTGTATTACGTGAGTTTTCCCTCTTTTTGTTTCCGTGGGATGCACAAACCGTCAGTATGAAACACTGACTGCAGACTGCGGACCGGGTACAAAATGCGGACTGGGTGTAAAACACGGACTGAGTATAACAACCGGACTGCGGATTAAGTACTAACCCTAACCCTAACCAGAGGTTAGGTTTAGGGTTAGGTCATAAGTTGCGATCGCAAGTTATAAATCGCGATCGCAAGTTATAAGTCGCGATCGCATGTTATAAGTCGCGATCGCAAGTTATAAGTTCCGATCGCAAGTTACCCCATCGCAAGTTAGTAACTTGCGACGAAACAACCTTTGTGCCCCTTATGAGCCACCGTACAAATTAGACTCGGCCTGCAGCCTCGTCCAATTTTGGCTGTCCTCGGAATTTTTTTCATCCAATTATTTCCAAATTGGACAGCATGTAGTCCTATTACATACACAAATACAACGAAAACAACTGCGAGCAACCTAAGCACCACAAAAAACAAATGCGATAATAAAAGAAATACCAGAATGTACTTAATGGGCTTGCCCCGAAATACGATAAAAAGATCATTTAAATTTCATGGCAAATATCCACGCGGCCACGAGGGCTCGACATCGCTAAATTATATAATAATAATAATAATAATAATAATAATAATAATAATAATAATAATAATAATAATAATAATAATAAACTTTATTTATAGAGGGTAGCACACAACAGCAATCACTGAAAAACTAGTGGCCCTCTTTATATGCACAACGTATAAATAAACAACGGCTAGAACGTTATGGGGCAAGCCATACGATAATAGAAACAAAAGATTGAAAATCGATCCCGCGACGCCATTGGCACACACAACTAAACAACTTGATCGAAGACGACAAAACGTAACTACAACTAATAGCAAGGATAATAAAAAAACTGAGTTGCGTTAAAAGTTGTCTCTTGTAACACGAATTAAAAATTGGCGTTTAAAATCGGCTCCTGTAGCATCACCTTTAAATATTATGGCACGGACACACAACCCGAAAGAGCTCTGGATACCCTGAAACAGCTACATCAGCGGACTTGATGCTTTTTTAATCGGCGTTTAGGTAAGGGGTAACCTTAAGTTATAAATTGCGATCGCA
Organism: Astreopora myriophthalma; assembly: GCA_014634185.1. Classification (NCBI taxonomy): domain Eukaryota; kingdom Metazoa; phylum Cnidaria; class Anthozoa; order Scleractinia; family Acroporidae; genus Astreopora; species Astreopora myriophthalma. Next base: position 894,373 of record BLFK01000901.1, read on the forward strand.
AGTTGTAAGTCGCGATCGCAAGTTGTAAGTCGCGATCGCAAGTTGTAAGTCGCGATCGCAAGTTATAGGTCGCGATCGCAAGTTATAAGTCGCGATCGCAAGTTATACGTTGCGATCGCAAGTTACGCCATCGCAAGTTAGTAACTTGCGACGAGAAAATCGATGTGTCCCGTATGAGCCACCGTAAATTTGGCAGTCAGAGGAATTATGTATATAACCAGTATATGATTCAACGTATATGATTCATTTCCTATATATATTTCGTCCAGACTTTAATCTCTTTACGTTACCATAAATTAACGAAAAATAAAAGTACGCTTGACAAGCAAAAACACAATGTACTGAGAGTGGTTACTGTATTTAGTACCGTTTACAAAACATGTGGGCAAAATGACGACTATTGAACAAATTTTTCACAAAAAGTGCGAGATTTACAGGCTGACATTGATCTGGCAGGATCAGTAGTGCCTTCCTGGTAGCCACGGCACACAAGCCAAGTGCTACGGTCGTCTCCATTTCGTTCTTTTTTTTTCTTTTATATTGGGACGCTGGCAAATAGACTTCTGAAGCTGCAATTAAGCCATGTTTATTTGATTTTCGTATATTCGCGGGATTAGGTCTGGCCAATCAGTAGCTGTGTTTTAATCGATGAAAGGCACGTGCTGTGTTTTTTCACGGCCGAGAAGAAATCTACGCAGGTGAGTTTTCCACCTTTTTCGTCCTCTTTGATCGCTTTGGCCGATCTTATATAATCAATTCTAATCGAGGAAACATTCATCAAGACTATGAAACCTTCATTTTGCATTCAAGTGGCCAACAGTGTGCACTTATGGCACTTTCAGCTTTGCTTTTCAATCGATCGTATTCGATTAATTCATCATGGACGCAATAAACGAATATCAAGTTCATGTCATGTACAGATTTTCAATAAACCAGTTGCCGACGGTGGCAACCTCGCAGAGCAATGTTGAGTGCTGTTTAAACTACAGTCAATTGCAATTTAGTCGCCCACAGC
>BLFK01000901.1:914042-938795 GCA_014634185.1 Astreopora myriophthalma
CCCATAATCAGGAGCCCATTACCCAGTTACCCGGAGCTTCCATATCAGTTGTACCCTTGAGTCAACCCTGTCCCATATCTTTTTATTTTTAGAACTGTGATATCTCCGGGGATTCTTTAATTTCCCGCGAAAATACGCGATCATTGAAATAGTTTCGTGCGGCCTGCAAGTGACGTACGACAATAGAGACGACAGCTCTCTTATGATTGGCTATTATAAAAACACCCGCGAAAACCGCCGTGGGAGGTGATTCTAAAAATAAAAAGATACCGGACAGGGTTGACTCAGAGGGTCAGTATGGAGGATGGAAGCCCCGGGTAATGGGCTCCTGTCCATGGAGAGATCAGAACTAGTTCGTTTAATGTATTTTCGTCCTTCAAAAAACTCGCAGCACGTGTTTTATCGTGTCGGATTCGTCTCTTGCTTTTTTAATCCGACAGCACACTTCTCGTTTTTAAAACATTACTTAACTTACTCAGTCGTTTTGCTTTGACAGATTGTGGTCGAGTTGTAACTGAAAACCTGAAAAGCCCCAAATGGCCAGAGGTGTACCCACACTCTATTGCGAACCGTCATTACAGTTTTTCAATTCCATCGAGCAAGAAAATGGTTGTCTAGCTACTTTCACTATTTTGACTTGGAGAATTGCTGCGGGTAAGGAATTTCATAAGGACAGGAGACACTGTCGGCAGGAGACACTGAGATAGGGAAAAATTTCCTTCTCACTTGCTCCCCGCGAAGACCCTGCTCGCACGCTATCCCCAACCTCGCAAGTATCGCTGAACCACTTCACACGCTCACTTAACGAGGAAGGAAATACCTTTCGTGTGGGGTATAGAACAATAGGCAACGGACTAGGTTACACCCATGAACACATTAGTTTAGGAAGCAAATGTGTAGAAATATGTGTTTTCGGTTTCGTCGTTACTTTGGGCGCAGAGTTGTTTGATATTGGATCAGGGATCGAATCGTCATGATCATTTTCCTAAGGAAACGCACATGACTGCAAGCTTAGTGTACCTCGGTCCAAAAGTTGCAAACTCACGTAATGAGACCAAAGGTAGCAGAGTATAAAGCCCAGTGACTGTTTGGGCCTAAAAAAATAAAAACGCTCTCAGTTTCCAAACCTGAGTTAACTTTGAGATATGTCCGGGATTCAGTGTTAGTTTTTGTCGCCGGAAAAAACATGTTGAGTATGCCTTGATGCCTAGATAGAGGGCAAACCTGGTCAACCTTGATAGTTAGTACCTGCGCACAAACGCGGGAAGCGAGCTCTAGTTTTAGAGTCAGGCTATTCATAGGAGGTTCAACTAAGAAGAATTCTGCTTGCTCAAGAAAAACCGAAGAAAAAGGTCATATTCCAACTAGACGTACACCCAAAGCTGACGTCTTTCCAGGCGCGACTCCAATTTTAGAGCGATGAAAATGACAACATTTCAGGAGCATCGGTTTCCTGTCTTATTATCACTTGATGTCTGAAAGGCGCACTTAAAATGAGAATGTAACAACCAAATGGCTGGGTTGGTAGCCCAACTGAGGGTCAATATGGTCTCTAGGTTTCCCTAAAAAGCGAATAATTTTATTATTTACAGTGAAATAGAATCGTGTGCCGGGCTTTTTATCAGCGACCTTTAGAATGGAGTACGAGTACGACTACGAGAACGAGTTTTCCTTACTGAGCACGCGCATTAGGATTGGAGGTCGAATTTTTTCGAACTGCGCATGCTCGGAACGAAAAACTCGTACTCGTAGTCGTACTCGTACTCCAATCTAAAGGTCCCTAATAATGTTAAGTATCCCTGCGACAAACAACGAATACGCCCGAAACGAGGAGAATGTACTCTATCAATGATGCCTTATGTTTTGTAGTTGTGACTAGTAATATATCCTCACTGCATACTCATTACCAAATCGCGGTAGACTAAGTTATGGGAGGAGTCCGCGACTACTGTGGCAACTAAGGTATGCAGCGAGAAACGGGGGTAGCACCGTCAACCGGCGCCAGGGGAGGAGGGCGGGGCGCCAAAAACTCCCTACACCGGAACGCCGGCAAAATGACAGTGATTGAGGCAAAAAACCGGGAATTTATACGCAAAGCCCGCGAAGCATCACGCCCGCCCTCGGGCGTAAAAGCACGGTGGAATTTGAAGGATTAAATAAAATCGCGCGATGCGCTAATTATGTATGCAGTGAGAATACTTGGATATTTCCGGCAATGATGGACAATACAAGAGATTTTGTGGCAATCACACAGGTGAGATCCATATGGTGAAAGTAAGCTACATTAACTTAAACTTCCGCACGGACGGTTCTGTGGCAAAACGGGGATACGACTTGTATTTCGTACCCGTTGATCCGCGTAAGTCTAATTTTATTACTTATGATGGAGAATGTATTAAATTTTCGTATAATTGAACCGCGGATATGTAATGAATTGAAGTGTGATCATCGCAGTTAATGAAGCAACTTAAGCAGTTGCAAAGAAGCCTGAAAAAAAGGTCCAGGCTTGAACGGGACTCGAACTCATGACCATGAGCGCAGCGCAATCGCATGGTTATGGTTCGAGTCCTGTTCAAGCCTTGATTTTTTTTCAGGCTTCTCATCTTTGCCACTGCTTAAGTTGCTTCCCCAATCATTCACTGCGATGATCACACTTCAATTCATTTGTAGTAGTACTTCTTTTTTCTAATACTCAAAAACTGCAGTATTAGAGGAATAGCTCGGGAGAGCAACTCTGTAAATGGAGTTTAGAGTTGGCCAATTGTGTCACTAGACAGGCCAATTCCGAGAGCGTAGGAATGGTTCCGTGAAGATGGCGTCATTTGCATTTTATTTAAAGCAGCTTATATTGAAGTCCCGTTGACGAGGAAAAACATAAAAGACTCCTTTGGGATTGCTTAAATTGTCTCCATAATTGCGGCGATATCACTCAATCCTAATACGATGATTGCCGACAAACCGCAGGGGCGTAGCCAGCCCATAGACCCGAAGGCCCAGGCCTATAATTTTCCGTCTGCTTTATAATATGACTCTTATTAATGCTGAAGCACGAAACCATTTTATGGGGCGACCTTTAGGGAACGGGCCTACAATATTTCCAAAAGCTTGCCTCGGTCTTGTACCGGGAATTCAGTTTCGCGCAACAGGCAGCAAAATTGCCGCGAAACAAGTTCCATTAAACATTGCCGGTGCAACACCGCCCTAACGTTTACTTGTGTCAAAGAAGAGCTGACAAGGGCTATTCATTTTGCCCCTGGTGAATATTAAACTGTAAACTGACAAATAACTATGCTAAGACGTCGCCGATGGCTGAATTCGATAAAAATTGGGGTGTTAATTCTATTTAAAAACAAAAGATTCTGAAATGTTACGGGAGCTGTATCTAACGTTCAAGTTTACTTAAGATAGTACCTTCCAGATAAAAGAAGAGAAATGCTTACTTGAGGGAAAATCTGAACAACAAAAGCTATGACGACGTTGATGAAGCTCAAGATCGCCGGATTACGGATGGAGTAAAAGCCTTCATGAGGCTTCGTTCAGTGGAAGAGCAGAAACAAGAAGCCTGAAACCATCAAGATAGCTCCTAAGGTACTGCATATGTAGCATTATCCAGCAGATCGTCGAGGTCCTCAATTCGCTTGTTGCAACAAGGGATAGAGGAACCTTTGCAAATTAAGTAACACACGTTCGACTTCCATTTGTGCTTGCGTGACGTTACGTCAATCAGTCCCGTGAGCGATTCTGTATTACAATTGAGCTTTGTTTCTTCAAGGCGGGTTTGGATCCAACAAATCCATTGGAACTAGGCCTTTATTGATTGTGCCATTCATAAATAGCATATTATGCTTTTAGCCTACTTTGACAGTCCAAATTACTCGGCTCCAAATTATGCTTTTGGAAATTATGTAGCTTCTTAAAGTATGCTTGTCACGAAATTTTCTTTTTTGCTTCAGTTTTCACCGGGCCAAGTGGCATAGCATCTAAAAATTTTGGGTGGGAGATGAAGCGTACACTCAAACATATATTCAAAATACTGGTAAAAATTTAGTGGTTCCACTTTATGTAGGAAATGATGGAAATTTATATTTTGAAGATGGACGCAAATATGGTGGGGCTTTTGATATACATAAATTAATTGGAAAATTACCAAAACCAAAAATAGGGTGGACATTACCAGGGCATAACTTTACCGGCCCATATAACGAGCTAGATAAACAACTGCGATATAAGCCAGATACTGATGTAAGACTTGAAATTTATCAACAACCAACCGATAAAACAGGCGCGGTTGCAAGGCAGCATGAAGTTGATTACGCAGTATGCCGAAATAAGAGTGGGAATGTAAAAAGCTGTAAAAACAAAGCAGTTGAAAAAAATGATGGAAGCCTTAGATACAATTCCTTGCAAAGAAAGGTAATGGGAGCATGCATTAGCTAGAAATTCAGTTTCGTTTCAGTTTCAGTCTTATTTGATTAGGACATTTCATTTTACATAGCGACACGCTACACACAAATAGCGGAGCTAGTCTGGGCGGGTAGTGTGGGGACGCTAACCCATATAAAATTCAGCATAACAAAAGTTCGACAAATATACAAGAAGTCAGAAATTAAATATTAAATCAATTAAGCACATGACAGTATAAGATAAAAATGCAAATATGCTTTACACTACTCTTAACTGGCTTTAACATTAGACATCTCATTAATTATACATGGTACGTCGACACAGATATCCTAAACTTGAAGATTTTGAAATGACATTGTTGTTATCTTTTCCTTGAAAATATGCTTTGGGAGATTTCTTAAGTTTCCTGGGATGCTATTCCAAACTTTGCAGCCAATTCTGGAAAGGAGATTTTATGTTGGTTTAGCCTGGAATAGTTCACATAGAGTTACCGGCAGTTGATGATCGGGTATTGTTATTGTGTATTTGGTGGGAAAGGGTGAACAGATTCGATCAGAAAGATTAGAGGGAGCTAGAGAGGAAAGCTTCACATAAAGCATATTTATTGGAATAACGTTAGAAGATATGAAATAAGGGACAGCGTGTGAATTGTAGTTGGCATAGTTCATTAATTGCACAACCCTTTTTTGAAGTATCAATATTTTTTTCCAATTATTTTCTTTTTAGCTATCTGGCCCCAGGCGACAAGACCATATGATAAATATGGATAAATAAATGATCTACATATGTTTAGCAATGCAGAAAAGGGTGCAAGATGCCTTAGTCTACAAATTATACCTATGTTTTGATACCTTTGATGCGATATGACTGATACGAAGTTTCCAGGTGAGGTTACTGTCAATAAGTACACCTAAATATTTCACATAGTCTTTGCGCTCCAAAGAAATAAATATATGTTATTTACCGGGCGGGAGGTCCGTATGGGAAAAAACTGTGCCCTTGGTCTTGAGTACGGCCCGAGGCCGAAGGCCAAGGGCCGTACTCAAGACCAAGGACACAGTTCTTTTCCCATACGGACCGACCTAGCCCGGTAAATAACATGTTTATTTTTTTCCCTGCAGTAAATTGGTTTTACAAATTACAAATGGGTTTGTTTACGCAACTTTTTCATTGAATCGGCTTCCGCGCCGTCTACTAACGATTTGTAAAAAATCTTCGCAACGAACGAGTGACTCAGATACTAGAAAAGGAAAGATGTATTAAAGAACAGATATTTTTCGATCTGCTTTATGTTAGTTGCATTTGTTTTACCAGTTAGGTTCTCCAAAACTGTTTTTCCGGTGTGAAATTTCGTGCGAAGTTTTACTACAAAAACAATACAGCCGTTGCTATTAAAATCACTTGAAATCAGACCTTTCTACCGTAAACGGAATACTAGAAAGCGAACAAATTCGTTAAGTGTATTCCGCAGAAATTATCCTAAATACAGCAACGATCAGAGGTAAACTCGAATTGAGATTGACTCAAATTTTACGGCGAGAGAAACACAGGATTACACACCATCACAGCGCCAAGCTACAAACAACCAAGCAAACTCTCACAACTTCAAAACACTCAAATACTTCACTTACAGTGGCTTCCCTTGCCATTTAAAAGTGAACTGAGATAAACTTGCGTCGTCTTATCGTCGTTGGAAGTGTAAAAATGGCAAAAGATTGACGATTACCGCTAACTTTCAGGAGCGAAATTTAGGTATAGCGTTGAGCGGGAAAAAAATCCGGCCCGTGACCAAATTCGTTTTCTTCGCATTGAAAGAGAATTTATTCGAGGTTAGCCAATCATAAACATTTATTCATTCCTCGTTTACCACTATTTCAAGAGATTTAAGATTCCTGTCGGCAAATAGCAGATTTGTATTGTCAGCGAACAAATAAAATGCTAGTTTATCTGAGGCACTGTAAATGTCATTAATGTAAATACGAAAAAGAAATGGGCCTAGCACGGAGCCGTGTGGGACCCGGCACACGGGTTTTTTTCCTTTTGGGATATGTAGGATCCTCTTTGTGTGGTTTGGACCCATGACGAAAACCAATCATTTACAACTCCGCGAATTCCATAGTGATTAATTTTATGTAACAGGATCAAGTGGTTCACAATGTGTCGAATGCTTTTTGCAGAAACTCCACATGAGAACATACCCATGTCCATGTTTGCCTGAGTTTTACTTACTAAATCAAGGATTGCATCCTCTGTCGAGCGTTGCTCACGAAAACCGTATTGTGACTTGTAAAACATGTCATGCTTGTTCAAAAACACTTTCAATCGATTGCTCATAATCTTTTCAAAATGAGAGAAGTGATATAGGACGATAATTGGAAGGATCAGTCTTCGTCTCCATCTTTGAAAACGGGAACAATTTTGGCTTGTTTCAATCTCGAAGGGAAGCGACCATTCTGTACGGAGACGTTATTTAATACAGTCGTTAATGGTTTGGCAGTTATGTCACACGCGCACTTCAGTATACGACTTGGGCGAGAGTACATTTCATGTGCCTTACCTGAAGGTGTCAGCATTAGATCAAGCTCGATTTCGGTTGAAAATCTGGCTCAAATATAAAAGAACCACTATAACCCGTCACTGGCAGATAATCTGAAAAAGGTCTATTGCCAGTTGGTATATTTGAAGCAAGTTTTTTTTATCAATAAACGCCAAATGTTCACGGGAATTTTGAGATAGTGATCGATTGTCCGAGCTCCTTAATATATTTATTGCTTTCCTGTTTTTCTTTTTATTCTTAATAAGAAGATGGTTAATCCACTCCCAGTTTTTTTTCATATTATTAATAATTACTTGGAAAATTTATGATGATACAGCTTTTTTACTCAAGCGCGTAAGAATCAGAATTTTATTTCGATAGTATTCGTATCGGTCTTTACTTCCCAATGATAGAAGCCTATTTTCTATTCTGATAGATTTCCGTATCCCTCTTGTTACCCATGGCTCAGAGAAAATTTGAAATTAGTTTGAGAGGGACGTGTTTATTGATCAATTTATTCAACCTAGAGAAGAGTTTGTCGACATCTGTTTCGTCTTCGGGAACTACTCGAGGCCAGTCAACTGGCGACAGAACGTTGAAATAATTTTCTTCTGAAAAATGCGAATACTTGCGGGTCAGATGTCTGTTAGTTTGTCCTTTTTCTATAACTGTCGCCTAATGCAAAATTGCGTAAAATGATCACTTATATCAGAAATTATGTTGCCGCCAGGAGCCCATTACCGTTACCGAGCTCCTGGTTGCCGCTGATAATCTCTTCTTGCACATTATTAGTGAAAGGGTTATCTATTAGGGAGGCAGAGTTGTCGTGAACACGGGTGGGTTTATCAATAGTTGGCGTTAAGCTAAAGCTTTGAAGGGAAAAAAGTTTTGAGCATAGGTACAGGATGGGGAGTGGAGAAGATTAATGTTGGTATCACACATTATGTAAATCACGTTGCTAGTAGCGCTCAGCTTTTCAATAGTTTCTGCAACATACTTCTGGAATAGCGAAGCTCGTCAGGTCTAAAAAGAGATTGCATATTTTAAGACCCCCCGCGTGACTCAGACAAACAACTTCGTGTTCTCAGAGAAATAGAGGGAATGAAGGAGAACTTTTCGCTTCAAAAAAGTGTTTTAGCCGTCTCATTTCGCTCACTATGGTTAGTATTAAGCACTGCTGTTGAAGAACATGCAACAGTGAATCCAGATATCCAGAAAAACTTCGTAAATCGGTGAAAGAAATGCTGAAACTAGATGTGAATATTTTCATACCTTTTGTACGCTAAGCAAGTGAGCAGCACTGTGATATGTGCGAACTGTAGTTGTAAAACTTGTTTGTTCTCCGACGCGTTTCCTCTAACTTGCGTAGACTTCTTCAGGGAGTTTCACAAACAAAAACTAAACGCCTGAATTTATTATAAGCCGTAGTAACGGCTATTTCGGGGGACACAAACCGCAAAGGTTTCGCTGGATTTACGAAAGCGGACAGGCGAAGCTGTGAAATATTCCCGCAAGGCGTGGGAAAGTTTTGAGGGCCACGGCCCTAGCTAAAACCGTCAATTGGTACAAACCTTTGGGGTTTGTGCCCCACTGTCCCTCGAAAAGGCCGTTACTACGGCTTAAATACAGGCGTTTAGTTTATCTCTGTAAAACTCCTGAAGAAGTGTACGTTAGTTAGACGAAACGCGTCGGAGAATAAACGAGTTCGCACAGTGCTGCTCACTATTTTAATGCAAAAAATTGTCATAAATCCTGCGATGGGAATACCTTCCAACCAGTCTTCGGAATTAGCGGAACAACGGACACGGCCTTCCTACTAGTTTTAAGACTTCCATCATTCCTATCTCCCAAAATTTTTAGTTTCCAGCCATTTCCAGTTGTTGATACTAGGATCGAGAATGTGATGGCTTCCGCTCTTGAGACAGTCGTTCGCACGTGCAAGCAACTCTTCCCTTTTCCCTGCCCTTTTAAGTTCAGTTCAGTTCAGTTTATTTTTGCCACTTTTGTCATGTTAAATTACAAAATAAATATATATTAAACTACAAGAGATATTGAATAATCAATAAAAGAAAAGCATAAAGGCGAGGATGCCCATATAGAAACCATTAGGGCTTATTCGGGCTACAGGCACCTCAGGAAAAATACCAATATAAAATGATAGTTTTAGGCGTGTCTGATTTAATTTGGAAACACATTTAGGTTAAAAAGCAAGAACACAAACAAACAAGCAAAATAAGCAAAATAAGGGGAAGTCAGTTCAGGAGGAAAGTTTTTAAGTTAAACATAAATTGAGAAAAACTGTGAGCATTCTAAATTTCTGTATTGAAAGAATCAAACAATTTAGGTCCTTGGAAGAGTATTGTGAACTGTCGGATATTTGCTCTACAAGAAAATAAGTAAAAGGAGTTGGAGTTTCTAGTATTATAATAATGAATTTGATTAGTCAGCAAAAACATCTCACTGAATGCATCAGGAAGGAGGCCTTTCTTGAGAGAAAACATAAACTTGCCAATTTGAAATCGATAAATATCATTAAGTTTCAGAATTTTCAGCTGCTTGAATATTGGTTCAGTGTGAGCATCGAATGCACTTTTTGATATGATTCTTAAAACCTTTTTCTGGAATAAAAATATGCGATTTAGATTAGAAGGATAGGTTGATCCCCATACTGATATACAGTAAACAAGATAAGGATAAACTAAGCAAAAATACAAGGTGCACAAAGAGAAAGTGGGAAGGCAAAAGCTTGCTTGATAAATTATACCAATAGATTTTGATATTTTTCTAGCCACATTAGCAATGTGTGGTTTCCACGTTAAATTTTCATCAAGAATAACACCTAAAAACATACACGGTTTCTTTTACTCGTCCAATGGCACATTGACTAATCTCAAGATTGATGTCAAGTGTTTGCCTTTTTTGCCTGGGTTTAAATGCAATAAAATTGTTTTGTTTTTTTTAATTTATAGAAAGCTTATTGGTTGGCACCAGTCTGTTAAGTTAGGTAATTCTTCATTCAAAGTTTTTTCAATTCCATTTACATTTTTGTGCGAAAAGGAGATGTTAGTATCATCGGCGAATAGAATGAAGTCTAAAACTTTTGACACATCACACATATCATTCATGTAAATTAAGAAAAGAACAGGACCAAGAATGGAGCCTTGAGGGACACCACACTTGATGAAATGATGTAAAGAATGACAGCCATTAAATTGGACAAATCGTTGTCTGTTTTTCAGACAATCGGAACACCGGTCAAATGCAATGCCACGAATACCATAGTGTTGCGACTTATCTAAAAGAATTTTATGATTAACAGTGTCAAGAGCTTTAGATAGATCTACTGTAACCTCATTACTATCGATAGCAGAAGAAATTTTGTCATATAATAGAGCTAAAGCATATTCAGTTGAATGAATCAGATGTTTACGAAAACCAAATTGATTATTGAAAAGTATCTTATATTTACTTAAGTAATCAATAAGACGATTATAAATAAGTTTTTCCAGTATTTTAGAAAAGGAAGGTAGAACAGAAATAGGTTTGTAATTGGAAAATATTGATTTATCACCAGCTTTGAACAAAGGCACAACACGAGCGATCCTTAGCTCTACTGGGACCATTCGAGGAGATGGATAGGTTAAAAATATGGGTCAAAGGGCTACTAATTGAAATAATAAATTCTTTGATTAAACTCATGGGAACATTATAAAAATCCGTAGCTGTCCCAGAACGCAAAGAACTGCATAAATTGATAACTTCTTGTTCAGAGGTCTCTTCAAAAAATAAAGAATTCACAAAATTTCCAGAGAGAAAGGAACGATAAGACTTTTGAGATACGGGACGATTATTGGCTAAACTGGGACCAATATTGTTAACAATTAAAAATGAATTTTATTAATATCTTAAAGCTATACAATGGATAAAAACGATTAAAACTACAAAATTCGATAATAATTTTAAAAGACTTTTCTACTTTAAAATTACAATATTAAAATCACAAAGAATAAAAGAGTCATTGTCAAAACAAAACAAAAAACAAAAAAAAAAAAAAAGAGAAAAATCAGCTAAGAGAACTACGTGTAGTGGATACTTCCACTTCTATGTCAGTGTCTTGCATATTAGGAGTGCGGCGTTTCCTCGTGCGCGAGCCTCTCAAGCATGTTATCGCTGATCGAAGTATCGCAAAAGACACTTTAGTTCTAATCCAGGAGACTGTGGACGCATAACTCTCTTGCTTCTTTGAGGCTAGTAGCTCTGCAAGACGGCTATGGTAACGCAGACATTCCTCTGACATACCACCAGTGGTTGTGAAAACGAGTGGAGTGAAAGTTCCCTGTTCTATTTCTAAGACTCTAGCAGAGTACTGACGCTTCTTCTCGTTGTTGTGTCGTCTGAAGATTTGCTTCGAGGTGAGATTCCTATAGGAGTCGGCGTTAGGGTGGCATACCCTGACATCAAAGAACGCTGACTGCTCTCTCGCCCAGAAGCCCCGCGCACGGATATCCAGCCGTGCGTCAGGAGCTCTGTTAGATCCTCCCAGCAGAACTTCCCCTGTGACCTCTTGGAGAGTTGGCTCCACCTCGACGTCGTTGCAGACCACTCGTAGCATTTCCGCCTCTAGATCTCGCAACTCGTTATGGCGCTGAATTGTGAATCCGCCGTGTTTACATATCATCGCGTGATCAACGTCGAAGCGCTCCCCACAAATACACTCAGTTGGTATGTCACTGAAGTCCCACCCGTATCTTAACTTGATGGCATCCCTAAACTGCCTCTTATTAAGAGAGTAGTTCATTTCCTTCAAAGGTAGGACCGTTAACCAGCTTGAGGCGCCCTTGTCTCTTGCAAGATCGACAGCGCGTTGGGTTTTCAGTGGCAGCGCCTCGATAACACGATCTAGATCATGCCGCGCATGCACAGACTTTACTTCACGTGCGCACCGCTGTGCGTCGGCGACACTCTCCTCACAGGGGGGCTCAGCGGCTTGCCTCATGATCTGTTGCACGAGGGGACCAGTTGCGCACATAGAGGCCTCGTATTCTTGTTGCGATTGATTCACAGGATTGACCATGCCAAGGCCCCCTATGCGCACTGGCAGCGCAATGAGATCGCGCTCTGCATTCGAGACCTGATGTTCAGTCATCGATGGGATCAACACATTGGAGATGGCGGATTCTAAGGGCTCGAGTAACTCGGCGATGTCGGGGAGAGTTCTCAGGAAGTAGGTCCACCGATGGCGCAGACCAAACGTAAAGGCCGCATAACTTGCCTGGGGCTGAGAGATGGCAAACTCAGCCAGCTTAGTAACCTGGCGAACCCATTCATCAACTTTCCCGCCCACATATTCTTCGAAATAAGATCTAGAGCCCAGGGCGGCGCCCAGGTGTTTATGCCCCTCTGTGGTGATATTAATTGCCGTGTCTCTGAAGATCACCTTTGCTTCCTCCTCCTTGTTAGGCTTTGTTATCAGCCAACACTTTCGAGCATTGGGGAAGTACCCCATTGCAGGCCCGCACGTAGATAACTCATCCCACCATTGCTTCACATTCTTAAGAGTGCCACTCCCTGTAGCATCGTCCGCGAACCAACACTGCTGCACTGAGCTGGAGTTCTGTAGTCGAGTAATCAATGGCTGGACGCTGATCGCATAGAGGCTCATTGCGAGCGGGTCTCCTTGAGTGGTTCCTTCAGCAGAAGCAAGTTCTTTCCCGCCAATGACAAAAAGGCGAGCTGGTTTGCGATAGGTGTTTATTGCATACACAGCTAGCGACGGGCAGAGCACACTGATATTATGAAGGGCGGTCGCTCTGTTCAATGAGTTGAAGGCATTTGATGCATCTATGAGCAGAACCGCGTCTGTTTCATCTGCGCTGAATACATTGCGCATAGCATGAACTGGGACCAATATTGGTAAACTATTTACAAAACTGTTCAGCAATTTGTGCTGGATCAGAGAGCTCCTAGTTACCAAATTTAAATACAGATGATAAATGCTGTTTCGAAGATTTCTTATTCCAGATCTCATTGAGCAACCTCCAAGTTCTTTTAATATCAGATTTTGCTTCTTCAATCTTATTCCCGTAATAAAGACGTTTAGCAACTCTTAGTGAATGATTGAGCTTATTTTTGTAGCACTTGTAAATAAACTCAGTTTGAGCGATCGGGTTGTTAAGAAACCGCTTATATAATACATTATTTTTTAAATTGATTTCAAAAGTGCTTTAGTAAGCCAGAGTTTATAAAGTGTCTAACCTTTAGCCTTAACTTTTTTCAACGGAAAGCACAGATTATAAATAGCTGTATACTTCTTGAGAAAATTTCCATAAGCCTGGGAAGGATCATTATAACCTGGCAACTCCTCCCAGTTGACATTTTCAATTCTGACGTAAACTTAGATAAATTTTGCTGATTTTTGGAGCGAAAAGTAAAATACTTATTTCTATCAAAAGCCTGTTCATATCCGGATATAACAGCGAAAATCGGAAGATGATCAGAAATGTCATTAAGTAAAAGACCACAAAAAGATGGATTAAGCGGTTCATTGGTAAGCCCTTTTAAGACCCCTACACTTTAACCAGTGCTTCAGTTGCTCAACAGTATACTTTGCAGGTTCACTCTCAAACTTAGTGCCCGAAACACCGTCACTTTCTGTGAAAATTGTGGCTTTCGCGCTTGAAGAAAGCTTCAAATCGCCCGCCATTCCTCATATTCTACATAACAAGTCTACCGGGGCTCTAAATTTTAATGACGTCACTCGCGCGCTTCCCTATTGTTCAGGAGAGTTGTGTAGACGGTATAAATAACACACATTATATTGGCTTTGTTCGTGAAGTGGATCTCAATCCAGAGAGCCTGAAACGCTTCATTTGAACTCTTTTCAATTACTATATATCTCTTAAGTCGCAGTCAACGTACATACCAAAACTTCCCGCTGAGAGAGGTGTTAGGACAAATTCAAAATTATATCCAGACAATAAAGGATTAAAATCAGCAAAATCTGCATCTCTAATTCTAAATCGAGCTCGTTCAACAGATGAGTTTGAAAGTTGTCGAAATTGCGTTTCAGGCTCCTTATACTGTTATGAATTAAAGAAAACGTTTTTGGATCCTAATGCAGACTTTTCTCAGATTTAAGCTGTAGGGTGCTTTCGATGGGGAAGTCCGGATTTAGAAAAAATTCGGATCTTCGGATTTCCAACAGAACCGAAAATCCGAAAACGTTTTTCGCGCCGGATTTTGTTGATTGAAATCCATGCCGGGGAAGGATTTCAATTAATGAAATCCGCGGCGAAATCCGTTTTCGGATTTTGCGTTCGATTGAAGATCCAAAAGATCCGGATTTTAAGATCTGAATCCGGATTTCCCAATCGAAAGCACCCTAAAGCTATGCGGTGAATAATATTTACAGCGAATAGGGTGAGATAGAGAAAATTCCGAGTTCGAGTTGAAATTTTGATCGAGATTTAAGTTTAAAAGATCGTTATCATGAAAGCTAGATAACATGCCTTGCTCCTGATGCACTAACTTGGCCAGATCGGACAAGCTCCTAATTTTCAGAGATCGATCGTTGGTTGACCTTCTGAGAAAATATACTTGCATTCTTAGCCCAACAGAACTCAAAACCATATCTGCTCCTGAAGTCCTTAGCGTCTGCACATAACAGCTGTAGTCGCGGGTCAAGTGGTCCACTAATTCAACGTTGGTCATTTCTTCAGTTCAAAGCAGACCAATTTCTTCAAGACTAATTTTACATGCCTCTTTACGGAGGACCATCACTTTATTTCTAGCCAGCGGCCTAGTGAATTTACAAACTATCGGTTTCGGACCTTCTCTTGCGGCCTTTCGGGACGAAACTCTATGTGCGATGTCTAGGTGGTTTATCGATACTTTCGCACCATCAAGTTGTTGAGGAGCTTTACGCAGAGATAACTTGTTCTCCACAGCATTCTCATCGTTACTTAGTTGTGGTACTCCCAGAAACTTGATATATTAAATGAAAAAACCGTATTCTTGCATTTCGTCGAGAATACGATCCATCTCTCCAATCACTCATCAATTTCATTTAGTTTGGTTCCAATTCTGCAAAGT
Source organism: Astreopora myriophthalma (assembly GCA_014634185.1). Classification (NCBI taxonomy): domain Eukaryota; kingdom Metazoa; phylum Cnidaria; class Anthozoa; order Scleractinia; family Acroporidae; genus Astreopora; species Astreopora myriophthalma. The sequence continues at coordinate 929,074 of BLFK01000901.1, forward strand.
TATCTCTTGGTGTCTGCATCTGAATTACTAAGATCATCATATTCTTCGCCCAAGTATTTTAGAGCGTATCCAGCTGCCACATTCAAGGAGCAAGAACTTCATGGGCTTGAAAGCTGTTCTCGAGCTTTTGGAGATTTTGTTTGGCAGCCTCGAGCTGCCTTTTCAAGTCTTTATTGCTTTTTCTCCATGATTTAACAGTATCTGGCATATCCGTAACCAGAAAAACAATGTAATAGCAAGTATAAAACAGGACTACAAAATCACACGTCTGTGCAATACGCACACATGCGGGATGAAATGTAATTAATGCCAAACTGAAAATTGGTATGGGAAACGAAAAAAGGCGTTCAGTGTTGATTGGGCTCAGCGTCTGGTCAATCAAACGAAATTTACAAAAAAAAAAAAAGGACGCGTAATTTCGAATGGGATTTACCAAGTTTGGCCGGCAGATATGGTTGACGTTGAAAAATTAAAAAGATGGAACAAAGGAATAAAATATCTGTTAATGGTGATTGATGTATTCGGTAAATATGGGTGGATTGAAACGTTAATGGATAAAAAAGGTGAAACTGCCACTAGCAGTAAGAATTTTTTTTAAAGAGGTCGTAAAGCTAAAATGATATGGACAGACAAAAGGAAAAGAGTTTTACAATCAGCATGTTACGCAGCCTTTGAAACAAGACAAAATAAGTCTGTTTTTCACTGAAAATGAGGAAAACTCATCAGTGGTTGAAAGGTGGAACAGAACAATGAAAAATAAAATGTACAGAATGTTTACAGCTAATAACAATACTGCGTATTATGATAAACTGAAAAATTACCAAAATCGTACAATAATTCCAAACCTTCATCAACTAAAATTAAGCCCACTGATGCGTCAAAGAAGCAAAATGAACAAATTAAACCGTTTATGCTAATCTATACAGTGATCATAATAGAGTGGAACCCCGTTAAAACGGACGCCGAAGGGACCATGGATAGTGTCCGTTTTAACGGGGTGTCTGTATTAAGCGGGTTGTGTAAATTAAATTGTAAAAGTAAAAAATACTGTACGCATTTTAATGGAGCATAATATCAAAAGATATAACACAAACCACAAACATCAACAAACTGAACGTATATAACGTACAAAGTCGCTAGGTTTTTGTTAGCACCGTGGACAATAGCATATTTTATGTAATGTTTACAATATGAGCGCCAGTGTTGGATCACATTTACAAACTCGAGGCAAAGCCGAGAGTTTGTTGATGTGATACAACACTAGCCTGCATACAGGCTCTTCATTTGGGCAATTCAGAGAAGTTGTTGTTGTTGATTTTTTTTCTGGTTCAATTCTGCTCTAGAGTGCCGCGCGGTTAAAAATCTAAGGGATTGGGTTAGCTTTTGACCGCGCACCATTCGAAAGCAGTATCGAACCAAGAACGTCTCTCAATTGCCCAAATGAAGAGCCTGTGTGCAGGCTAATACAACACAGACGCGACGCGTAAACTACGCGCCAACTACTAACTGACGCGTAAACTACTTATTTAACTTCAGCATTTGGTATTGATGTCGGTCCATTACTTTTGTTGTAGGAGTCAGTTTAAAGAAAAAATTCAAAAGAAAAGTTGTGTAAATTAGGGAAATTTTGTATCACATGTACAACCATTGATTATTAAAACATTTCTTTTGTTTTTTCATCATGAATTATTAATGGGTTAAATAAGTCCTTCACAAAATATAAAGCTTTTTAAAGACTAATTTGACGAAAGAGTGTCCGTATTAGCGAGGTTCAGTTCCTATGAGAATTAGTTTACGGGGAAGAAAGAACCTTATCAGCGTCCTTATTGTCCTTATCAGCGGGTGTCCGCATTAGAAAGAATGTATGGTTTTCCCCAGGGACAAAAAGAACTGTCCGTAATAACGGGGTGTCCGTATTAAGCGAGTGTCCGTAAAGTGGGGATCAACTGTAAATCAAAAATAGGAAAGCCAAAATTTAGAATTGGAGTAAGAATCAGTAAATATAAAAGAAAGACATTTGACAAAGGATACACACCAAATTGGACTGAAGAAATCTTTACAGCTGATCAAAGAATATACACAAAGCCAATAACCTTTAAAATTAAGGAACTCAGTGATAATGAAGAAATTAAGGGATCTTTTTGAGAAGAAAACTAACCAAAAAATTTTTAGAATTGAAGAACTTTTACGGAGAGACAATAAAAGTAATCAAAAATAAAATAAAATGTAAAAAATAAAATGTAAAAATGGAGAGTTTGATCCTGATAAATTTAATTCACGGGTAAAAATGAGTGATTTGAAAAATCGTGGCTAATTTTTGATAACTATTTTAGTTACAAGAACTAAATTTGGGGTATTAATTATTCATATGACCTACATTTGGATTAATATTTCAAGTATTGGCATATCATTTTCAAAAAACAATTCTTTTACTTTTTTTTTCAGTTTTATTACATGAACTTTTTATTCCAAAGTACCCTTTACTAAGTGCATTTTTAATTAATTTCTTTTATAGTTACACCTTTTTCATGGAGTAGCCTAGCCATTTCAATATAATTGTATTCAATTGCAATTTTGAAAACATTTTCAGTTATATCCACGCCATTTTCAAAAAATGGTTTAATTATTTCAGTACGACTAAATCTAACTGCGATTTTGAATACTTTTTCAGCTATAACCTTGTCTTTTTCAATAAACAGTTTTTAAAATTTAAAATTGATCCTGATAAATTTAATTCACGGGTAAAAATGAGTGATTTGAAAAATCGTGGCTAATTTTTGATAACTATTTTAGTTACAAGAACTAAATTTGGGGTATTAATTATTCATATGACCTACATTTGGATTAATATTTCAAGTATTGGCATATCATTTTCAAAAAAACAAAAAACAGCCTTCAAAATTGCAGTTAGATGTGGTCATACTGAAATAATTAAAATTATTTCAGTATGACCACATCTAACTGCAATTTTGAAGGCTTCTTCAGTTATATCCGCGCCTTTTCCAACAAATAATTTAATTTTTTTAGTGAGACCAAATCTAAGTTCAATTATGAATGCTTCTTCAGTTATATCCACGCCATTTCCAAGAAATAGTTTAATTATTTCACTGCGATTAGACCCAGCTGCGCAACAAAATACTTGTTCAGTTATATCCACACCCTGTTCAAGAAACGTTTCAGCCATTTTCATATGACCAAATCTACGACGAAGTCCACTGCTAATTCATTTTTTTTTTCAATTTCTTCAAATCAACTTTATTCTCTTCTACAACGTTTTTCAATTCTTCAAATGTATGTTTTTGATAAATTTCTTAAATGGATGTCTCATACATTTTTCTTTGCTAAAACAATTATTTCTTTTGCTATTATTTCCTCTGCAATATGGGTAGATAATATTTTTTTCTTCAATAACCCATTTTCGCCCACAATCATTGCAAATATCATGATTCCAAGTTTTTGTTTTGATTATGCTTGATTCTCCATAGCATACAACACATTCCATATTTTCCTTTTACAACAGAAAATAAAGGGGGAAGAAAGGCCATCCCCCATACACGCCCTTTTCCATAGGTAAAATGCCTCAAGTTATTTTTAGATCGACTCTCACTCTGTACAGATCCCAAGGGGATTATGCAACAGCCAATCATATGGCGGGAATGTGTTCTCTGGGTGTGGGCTATCCACGCGGAACACATTCCCGCCATATGTTTGGCTGCTGCTTAATCCCCTTGGGATCTATACAGCGTGGGATTCGATCTAAAAATAACTTGAGACATATTACCTATAGAAAAGGGCATGTATGGGGGATGCCCTGTCTTCCCCTTTATTTTCTCTTGCCTTTTATCATATTTGTTTTTTCAATGCCACCAAACACCAACACACGCGATTTTTGTGCATTTCCTCTTTGTTTTTCAGTTGACTTAAGGTTGCACACAATTTTGAAGTTTTCACAATTTTTAGCCTGCGCCACAGACGAAACCAGACAGTGTTAGATTATAGCTGCGACGCCGGCTACAATTTTCAAGCATTTTCCAGAATTTTGGCTGCTGACAATTTTTCCAGATTTGTTGGGATGCACAAATTGTTAGGCAGTTTGGTTGCACATAATAACTCTCCAACTACAAGCACTCTTAATCCACTAAAAGAATTAATTACAAGCGCAAGTTTTTTTTTTTTTTTTTAACATCTATGTAGTATAATGCCAGCGACACAAGGCGATTTTGTTTGCCGATCGCAGCGATTTTGATCGCCAGCGAATTTCGTCGCTGCCTGGTACGGGCACAACTGGCGATTTTATAGGCCGATCGCAGCGAATTTCCATTCTACTTAAGATATGAGGGCAAAGGCGAACACCCTTTTGCGAGCGAAGCGAGCAAGTGTCAGGGTTTTGGAACGTCCCGTAATAGAAGCTGCTATAATGTAAATATTTCACTCACTCAAAAAAGAATGACTCTGAAAATAGCAAATATTACTGTATTATGTTTTTCCTTGTGTTGATCCTTTTTCCATGTGCCAATCCTTTTTCCGGTTATATAATGCTAGGGAAGCGAAAGTAGCACTTGGGAGCAAAGCGAGCAAGTATACTATTGAGAAAGCAAGGGGCTTTCTTTGTTTTCAGTCCAAAAACGCGAACACAATTTCCAGTCTACTGCTTTTCAGTCTAATTTTCTCTTACAATTTAGCATGTTTTTTACGAACGCAAAAAATTTGACAGGGGGGTGCACCGGTGCCCTCATCTCTTATACTACTAACATGTTGCATCCAACAATTTTTAGATAAGGCAGAACGGCGCATGTGATTTGAACGTTGACTATTTTTGTTATCAAATAGCAGTCTGCGCACGTGATCTTAAACGGGTTATGAACTGGCCTTCTTAATTCAGAGAAGCACCATTTTATTTTTGAGGTGGAGGGCAAAAAAAATACCCCGCACAAGAAAAAAACGTAGGGAAATAATTCTACCACGAATCCCACCAGATAACATCATGGAGCATGGTGAAAAACGATTCCTGCACAAGAAGGTGAAAAGTAATGATAACTGCCCCCTCCATTCCCTAGAAATGAAACGGTCTCTCATTAATCATCCATACTCTGGACGGCGGCTCGTCAAAGAATCTTAATATGTGTTTGGAGTCTCCTTGGTTTGCTTGCAGGAACCCGACTGCGAACAGAGAACTTCTGTTAGCAGGATAATGTAGTATTTGATAATAGTGTAATGGGACATTTTATGTGTCATACATGACCCATTTCAAGGAGAACACGTGTTGCTGATCGACCGAAGAACTCGAGCTCCGTGTATACATTTTCTGTCCTGTAACCTCGCTTACCGTCCTGAACTCAAACGATTAAACGCCTACGCTGTGTTTGAGAACGTTATTTTCAATAGGGAAAACTCTAGGCATTGGAGTATTATTATAATAATGTTTTCATTTCAAACGTTTTACCGTGTTTCTAACCAAGCTCTCCCCATTTTTCTCCTCTGCACGTCAATGTATGCAATGTGAGGGTGGAGCAGATTCATACAGACACTTATTCCTTTTGTCATTTTTGTTTGTTTCTTCTGTTAGATGCAGACACGATTTCCTGGTCAAGGAGAAGATCCGAAATGAAAGGATGTGCATGCCGTTAGATGCAACAAATTCAAACGCATAAAAACTAACTAGAGTCAAATAAACGTTCACTATAAAACAAATAAAACTCTATAACTGTAGTGTAACAGGTATTTCCAGAAAAAAAAAAACACGAGAATGTAGATTCAAGCGATGGAATTAAAACGAGCCAGGAAGATTCTCTTGTTTGGTTTCTTCTAATACGGGAGTTTTTAAAGCAACAGCAACGATAACGTCGCTTCAAAATATAAATTCTCGCAATCGTAAGAACTTTGCCATTATCCCATCTCGTTCACGTTGTACAGCGTGGGCGAAGTATCTTGTGACTGGATTGGTGGGAACGGCGTTGAAGTAAATATAGAGGATAAACGATTTACTGTTTTGCGCTGCCGTTGTGTCAAAAAAATTGGTAATTTCATGTTGTGCGAATCGCACGCGAGTCCTACAGTCCGACTTTGATTTACGTGGCGGCTCCTTCCGAATTTGTAGGTCCTCCTTGTCAAAAATGTTTCACTGTAACAGATTTTTGGAATCGGGCCGATTTTCCTTTCAAGAGTCGGCCGGATATAGGGTGTCAAGATACACGTACGATGTGCGCCCCGGTGCTGTCGGGGTCATAAATCGGAGAGACAAATGGCATCGTGTAAACCTGTCTTTAAAGACCCAGTTTTGCCCATTATGCATTGCGCGCTTGCGATCATTGGCGGCCATTTTCTCGATGTTGAAAAATCGGAAAATTAGTGTTGGTCTCTGAAATCCGTTTGCAACGCTTATGTTACAGTTATAGCATTGCTCTTAGGTATTGATTCAAGTACATCATTTATTAAGGAACACTTTTAACAGTTTCTTTGTCGATTTGGTGTAGATGTTTGCCTTTAATCCGGCAAAGTAGAATGTGAAGTGACGATCGATGGCGAATCCGTCGAGAGGAAGACCGCCTTTATCCTGGCACACTGACCTTTACAGTCGCAGTACGTTCGACCCTAAAATTTATAGGGTCGATTAAGGTCGATATTAGCAAACAAAACCGGTCAGATCAGCTATTAGAATTCCAAACCGAAGAGAGGATATTTCCATCGTGGTGTCGTATAAACATCAACAAACCTCCGTTGTGCTATCATCGACGTGATCTTCGTTGTCTCCAATAATCGATCCGTAAGCATTTACAACAGCAACACCATTTTCTGCGGACAATTCAGAAATTGAGATTGACCTTTCCATGCCACAAATTTTCCCCAAAAAATTTACACGACAGAAGCAGCGATGGACGACAGAAATTCCCTTCCACGCACTCGATCTAAGAAACGATGGTTGCCTCGCTCTCGTGAAAACCAAAACAAAAATAGACACTCATGTCCAATATCCACAAACTGATACAGTCCGTCAAACGGTCCGTACGGATTGTACAGACCGTCAAAGATAAGTCGGTCCGTTAATTATGTGCATATCCGTGCCGGACGTCGCCTGTGAGAGTTTGACGATCCGTACGGACTGTACAGATCGTCAAAGGATAAGTCGGTCCGTATACGGTCCGTTAATGATATGCATATCTGTGCCGGACGTGGCCTGTGAGAGTTTGACGATCCGTACGGACTGTACAGATCGTCAAAGGATAAGTCGGTTCGTATACGGTCCGTTAATTATATGCATATCTGTGCCGGACGTGGCCTGTGAGAGTTTGACGATCCGTACGGACTGACAGATCGCCAAAGGATAAGTCGGTCCGAATACGGTCCGTTAATGATATGCATATCTGTGCTGGACGTGGCCTGTGAGAGTTTTGACGATCCGTACCGATGACAGATCGTCAATGGGTAAGTCGGTCCGTATAAGGTGCGTCAAATATATTTCTGAAAGCGTTCGCGAATGAGTGAGTCCATTTACGAGGAAATCAAGCAAAAGAAACCGGCTAAACAGTTATGTATGCCTCGTTCTTAAAGCGCATGCGAACAAGTCCCTCGTTGTAGGAAACGTACGTCCGAACAACCAAAACGAACGGACTAAACATGTATGTCGTTCTTAAAGAGCTTGCGAACGAGTTAGCCCTTCAAGGAAATGAAGTGTGCAATCCAGTTGCGAACAAGTCACTCATTGTACGGAAAACGTAACTAAGAACAACCTGTGAACGAGTTAGGTCTTGTAGCAAATGAACTGAGCACCCCACACCAAAGGAAAACATCTAAGGATGCCTCGTTCTTAAAGCGTTCACGACAAATGGCCTTTTATCTACGGGTAATCCAAACCAAGGGGAAAACAAATGCACTAAAAATGCATGTATGCCTTGCTCCTCTTTCGCTAATCCCGTTGAGAGGGAGTTTTCTTCCGCGTTGCTTTGACGGAGTGAGCGAAATCTATGTAGTACGGTACAGTTCCGCGGCCTTTCATTTTGATTTCTCAAGTGCAAGAGTGGCGCGACGAACGCGCATATATTATTCGAAAAAACATTTCGCCGGCTATCGAACTACCAACAATTTTTTTTCCGTTTGGACAAGTGGAACATTTTTCGAATGGTTTCTTTCAAGTAACAGTTTGCGGGCTACTATAATTTGTGTGTTATTGGAATTTCTTACCCTCCAATGAACCCCGGGCCGCGCATCAATTTTGTCTACGAATTCATCACTTGTGGAGCTAACGGAAACCGCTCCTTTCGCAAACGCGTAAAATGTCAATGTGGGTATTAGAATTTACCGTGAAGGAAGCTGTTCGGGTGTGACACATTTTAATACGATTTTCCATTTTTTTATTTTTTTTTTATTTTTATGTCGAGTGTCAAATACAACCAAGACGTTTACGAACAGCGCCTTTGCGAAGTGTCCGTTTTCGAAATGACTTCTTTAAGAACGAGCGCTATTCAGCTAAAAGAATAATTGCACTGTGAATCCAAACGCAATCGTTTCAATGTTGCACATTGTATTTGAGTTCGCGTGCAAGTAGCCACAAGGAGAATATGGGGCTTGAATTTGTCTAAGTCCCACTAATCACATGCATTTTTCAGTCCGTAGTCGGACCGACTCGCCACTTACGGTCTGTACAAACCGTACGGACCGTCAACATGTTTATGCGGTCCGTACGGATCGTAAGCTGAATTTACAGACCGTATCTGTTTGTGTATACTGGACAACCCTCAAAATAGACGCGCTCAATGCCTAGTGGTCAATACTGGGTTTTTAATTAGGCACATTAAGTTCGGATGTTACTCAAATGAGGAATGGGGAATGGGGAATGGGGAATGGGGAATGGGGAATGGGGAATGGGGAATGGGGAATGGGGAATGGGGAATGGGAAATGGGGAATGGGAAATTGAAAAATGGGAAATTGAAATGGGAAAATCGAAAATGGGAAAAAAATAAAAAATAGCCAATTGGATTGTAAAGAATAATTGTTATGAATATGGAATCATTTTTCTCAGCGGCGATTACCCAAGCTTTTAAAGCGTTTTGCGCCAAAATTAAAAGAGGAATTCGCGATGATAAGTAGAAACTTTGTTTCTAGCAAAAACTAAAATGACATGCGTACTAAATGTGGACTCCTCTGTTGTTCGGAGTTTGCAGTCATGGACTTTATTCAGAAAATTCAAGAAGTCCTTTGAAAGATCACTAAACTGAATGAAACCGGCAAGTGCAGTGATGACGCACTTAGGTACAACGAAATGGACGTGAAATACCCTAATTAAGCTTAGAAACTCTTATTTCATTTAAGTACAATTATCAGTGAACATCAACTAAGTCTTTTTTAATTTAATGTCGAAGATTTAGTGTTGCCACTACTTAACCGATTTATTATATCTCTTACTCAACTTGTCGTGTCTTTCTCGCGTTTGTCTTAATTATGATAATTTATTTTCACTCCGGCTCGAGATTATCGATGCGAAGCTCGTGTTCATGATCTTATGGCGTATGAGTCACGCTTCTGGTTTACTTGTACAAAACGTTTTGTTCAGAGTAGTACACGCTGAAAGATGAGATTAATCCTATTCGGTTTTGTTCGTACCGAACGTTGTTGTTTGATGTGTGGTGCAAGATAAACAGTGACAGTCGGCCACGAAATTTTAAGCCTTGTTGGCTGGAAATTCGTTTTGCCGCCACGTGTCTGATGTTTTCCCCGAGGATAATTC
>BLFK01000901.1:943387-954432 GCA_014634185.1 Astreopora myriophthalma
CAAGTGAAGCTATGATCCTCGCAGTCATGAAGGCAATTTAAGCAATTGCGTAGAGAAACCTGACCGAAAATTTTAGGACTTCAACGGGCTTTGAACCCGTGACCTTGCGATGCCGGTGCGACGCTCTAACCAACCGAGCTATGAAGCCACTGATGTTGGGAGTTGGTCATTTCTGGGTTCAAATGTTCCCCTGATGAATGAACTAACGGATGAAATGATATATGAAATGAATCATATATTGAACTGCGGATCTGAAATCAAGTGGATGTGAAATCCACCTTTTTGTTGACCAACGATTTAAAACAAGTAAATTGATAACAAATATGTATGGTATATTTCTGTTCTGATTCACTGTTTGTGTTGTAAAAATGAAACAAATCATGCAGCAAAACAAAACAAAAAAAATTCAATGTTTGATTAGCAGCCAGCCGGAGATTTTAACAATTTAGTGAATACATGACCAGAACTTTAATCAATTTCACCTCTTGGTTTTCACCCACGTGATCAGTAGCCATGTTTTTTTAACGGAAACATGTTCGCATAAAAATAGAGCTCAATTCCCGGAGGATTAGTTTGGCAAACCAACATGGCTGCCGTTTTTTCGTTTTGGGGACTCCAATATGGCCGCCGTGACGTCATTTGAAAATCACCAATGGCAGATACCACGCAGCTGTTTACAACCTCTAATTTTAATGGATCTGGTTAGGACGCAGCTCTATTGTTTTTAGGGTTGGGGTTTATTGTTTCTGTTGTTTCTTTGAATGCTTCTATTCTTTTCTGAGCCAATCGCGTGGGCTGTTGTAATAGCTGCATACTGACCCACCAAAAGGGCCGTTTATTCCAGAGAAAATAATCCGTGGCTTATACGAGTGCGGCTTTTATAGGACGTGAAATGCTCTTATAAATGGTTCGGGGCTAAGTTCGCGGCCAACTGGTCCAATGAATTTACAAAAGAAGCGCATGCGTAGGAGCCGTTCACGGCTTGAGCAAGCCACGGACAACGCTTGAGTACATTTATACGAACACTTTCACGCCCAAGGTAAGCCGCTGCCAAGATAAACACAACCCCAAACCCCTAGGCCAGGATAAGCCGCAGCTTGAGGTAGCTGCCGATGGAGTAAGCCGTGAACTTCGATTATTTACCATTTAAAAGGGGTGTTCGCATCTTACGTAAGGCGCGGCCAGTGTAACCCGCGGCTTATTTTCTCTGCTAGAAACGACCCCAATGTTTCCTTCTTTCAATGTTTGTTTGCTAAGAAGTACCCAAGGAGGCTTGAGCTTAGCACACTACTGAAAGGTCCTGATGATCAGCACTGCTGATGATCATGGTTTGCTGCATCAAAGCCAGCGAATAATACAGATTTTTTAAATAGTGACATTATTCTCTAAAACTGTAAAATACATACATAAAGTTGTCTCTGCTCCAAAAAAAAAATCAATTTTGAAGTTCAAAAGTTTGAGTAATATCCACGTTTTCGAGTTCGCTTAATAACAAAAAATAATGATAATATAAAAAAAGTTCGCTTTGGCTGCCTGTTTTCACATCATACTGCCTTCAAAACGCACGAAATGCAGTCTTGGACAAACTACTTTTCAAAATTTCGCGAAGGGGCATGCTCCCCGACCAACTTAGAGGCTCGCGCCTCCGGCGCACCCTCCCACAAAAAACAGCTTCCTACGGGCCTGACTGACGTCATAGGCATGTAGTTTGGCTGAGAGTATATTGCGGCATATCGAGTCAAATGCCTTGGTTAAGTCAATTTCAACAGAGCGAGTCGACATTTTTTAATCCAGCCCCCACCGCAAGTCATCAATTTTGATGACTGGTGGTCTGACGGTCTGGCTTTTTATAGGCACCACGGTGAGTGGGAAGCACAAATATTTCAGGAAATTCCTGACAGTGAGGAAGTTTAAGAAGTAGGTGGTCGTAGACGTGTGCGTTGACTATTTATGAGAAACTTGGGGAAAAAATTAACAGAAATTTTTCTGGAAAAATCAGTGCGAGGGTTGGAAACGTGTACAGCAGGTATTCGTATGGCTATAAGCTGATAAACAGAAAACGATGAGGTGGCTATTTATTACAAGAATGGCTACAGTGGGTGGTTAAACAAGTTATCAGAAACTCAAAAATGGTTGGAAGAAAAAGAGGAAGAGCGTTTGCAAGGAGAGCACATTGACCGCCCGAACCCAAAATTTGTTTTCGAGGGAACAGTGTTGGTTGAGCTAAAATTGATCTTTGGAGACAGACCATTGGAAATAGGTGCAGGGTGTTTGCCAGAATGGCTCAGAAACATAAAAGGTCCTTTGTCTCTAGACACATACAGTCACAATCTATGTGTTTTTAGATGTATCATGTATCAGAGGCGCACGCAAACAGCACAACACGCCGCGAAAAGCCGGCAAGCTTGCAAGAAGGTTTAATGAGGCCAAACTTGAAACATATTTTCAACAAAGAAACCGGGGTACGAGATGGGTGCGAATGAGGTGTTTGAGTTGGTATACAAACCCTCCAACTATGATAACGTTGGTATACCTACGATGACAATGAGAATCTATGACAATCATGCCTTTCTAATCACAGAATCAAAAGAGTGTCTCGAAACAATGCATGTGGACACTGTAAGGCCCAATTCACAAAATCACGCAACCTTTAAAGGCACGCCAAAACATGTGCAAGGGGTGAGACAAATAAAGTGCCCCGGAAATCGGTTCTTTGCCCCATCAACGCTGTATGAGAGAGCATTCTATCCAACGCCAAGGTATGGGTACAAAGCCATCGCCTGGTTGGAGTAGGAGTCGCAAAAAAGGAGGAATTCATGTCGATCACGGAATGTGTGGCCACGGTGGAGATAGATTCGTTGGAAATGCTGGTGTAGACGAGTATCACCCGGAGAGCAGTACGGTATACCAGTATAACGGATGTCATTGGCATCATTGTAGAAATCGTTTTCGTAAGTCAAAGGAACGAAACGAGGTTGTGCATGAGAAAAAAAAGTCAAAGAGGGGGCAAAAAAAAAAGGAAGGTAATGTGAGGGATGGCCTATTAAGAAAACAAACAAAAAAAGTTTATTCTAAGCAAGGGCTTCAATCTGGGCTATGGAAGAAAAAGGTGTTTTTTTTTTCAGGTAGGAAAGGAGACCCGTCGGAAAAAAAGGTGTTTATTTCGCTCAAATTAATGTCTGAACACTTTTTGTCCCTGATTGTAGGTAGTGACATAGCCCTTGCTATGTCAGTACCAAGGTCAAATATGTCAAATAAACCCGAAATCATGTTTCAGACATTAGAAATGATTACCAGAAGACATGTTTGAGGTTTGGAGACCATTTATTGTTATTCATGTCGAGATCATTTGTGCCGAAATCGCTGCCTCACAACTACTGTTTCCAAATGGTCACCGTCACTTACCTTCTCCAGGCGCACATGCTGACCGAGGAGCCAGAGGACTCTTAGTACGAGATTGACCAGAGCTCGCACGATTTATATGGTCGTGTATGCGTCACAAATTGGTTATCTGCATTGTTCTGTGCAAAATGGCGTCGGGTAGATTTTTATATCCCAAGGCGCGAAGGGATGAAAGTGTTATCAATGACTATCATGGCACCAAGATTTCCGATCCTTACGCCTGGCTCGAGGATCCAGATTCAGAAGAGACGAAGGGTTTTGTGGAACAACAAAATGCCATCACAATGCCATATTTAGCTGACTGCGAAACTCGAGAAAACTTCAAGACCAGGTAATTAACCCATGTACGTACGATGAAAACACTTACCACCTTCCATTTGTGATTGAAAATGTTCTTTCACTAATCCCGAGCATATTGCTTTACTCATTTCAAAGTGAATCAAATCCTCAGAATGTCAGACAAATTCGCCCCAATTTCGAGACAGTTCGCCGGCGTCTATTCTTAATTCCGTAGACCAATAAACAATGGCAGCTTAAAGCAGGTTACGTACAGGGTTTAGACCTCGTTTATTACTCTAGCCGTAGGCGGCTAGAGTTCTGTTTTCGTGTTTGACTTTTATTACTCTAGCCGTAGGCGGCTAGAGTTTATATAAATCCGGGTTTGAATCTTATTTTATTTTATTTTTTTCGGGTCACGATTTTCCAATCAATTATATATTACTATCGGTATCAGTTTGAGCGGGCTTTTTCAATGAGTGTACGCACTGGGATTCGAACCCGTGCTCTCCTGCGTTAAAGGCGGTAGCGTTGTCCTCAAGGCTACCGAGCCAACGTCGCATCCGGAGGGGAAAAACATCACCTTATTTACGTGACCGGAAACCATCATTTCTCCGTATCCGGTTTTGCTACCTGTCAGCCATCTTTAGCCAGCTACTTTCTTTTCATCGTACAATTACTGCTGGTGAAATGTCATTGCAAAAACTTGTCAAGCATCCGTTTCCCAATTTTGAATCACATCAATGCGTATTGTAACATTTTTAGGTCTCTACAACGGAGTCAATTTGACGATCGGAGTTTTGTTGATGTTCTCGCTATCGTTGTGGAATGTTTCACTGACCAGTTTCCTGGGCCGGCTGCTGTTTGCTATCAGCTTTCTAGCATAAAATTAAACCTTAAAATTTCAATCGAAAATAGGCTAAGAGGGGCTAGAGTATAGGCTACCTATAGCCTCTTGTTTATTTTTTTTGTCGGGTCACGATTTTCCAATCAATTATTGATTACCATCGATATCAGTTTGAGCGGGTTTTTTAAATGAGTGTACGCACTGGGATTCGAACCCGCGCTTTCCTGCACCAGTGGTGATAGCGATGCCCACGAGGCCATCAAGCCAACGTCGCATGCAAGAGGGAAAACCATCTATTAGTACCTTCTTTACGTGACCGGAAACCATTACTTCTCCATATCCGGTTGTATTATGTGACCAGTCAGCCATCTTTAGCCTGGTGAATTGTCATCAAAATGCCATCGCAAAGACTTGTCAAGCATCCGTTCCCAATTTTGAATCACATCAATGCGTATTGTAACATTTTTAGGTCTCTACAACCGAGTCAGTTCGACTGTCAGAGTTTTGTTGGTGTTATCGCTATCGCTGTGGAATGTTGCTATCAGCTTTCTAGCGTAAAATTAACCATGCTTAATACTCTTTTTTAAATTGGCTAAAAGGGAGGCTAGAGTATAGGCTACCTGTAGCCTCTTGTTTGTTTATTCGTACTGTTTTGAATCATGAATGAGTTTTCACGCTACAGGCAACTTCGTGACTGGGCTAACCGTCGACGTGGAAGACAAATTCGACATTTACTGCAAGAGACCGGTCAAACCCCACTTCAAGAATTTGGGGACGGGGATTTTGGCAGCGATTTCGTTTTAGGAAGGATTCAGTAATTTACTGTATGTAACTGGTATTTTAAAAGAAAGTCTTGAGCACCATACTCAACGAGGACGCTCTGTTTCACCTATAAGCCATTTCACAGATGTCGCGCAAAATTTCAGTTTTTCTTATTTGTTTTTTTTTTCTTTTGTCAAACAAAAAAGGCACTTGCATATGCCGATTTATTGTGCCAAACTTACATGTAGTACATCTACAAAGTTTCAAGAGAATTCCTCACAAGCACATTAAAATGTAAGCACTCAGACTTGTGAAATATAAGTGCTCAAACTTGCCAATTTTTAAAAAGAAATGAATGGCTGGGGCAACCCATAACTTCTTTGTAAAAATTCGCAAGTTTGAGCACTAATTTTATATTTCAATGCATTTGGGACTAATTCTCTTGAAACTTTGTTTGATGAAAAAGAAGAATAATTGTAATTTTGCGTGACATCCGGGAAACGGCTCATGCAGGAAGTGTTTTGTCTAGATTGAGAAAATGCAATAGGATTTGTGAACAGAAAACAATTCTGTCCGGTAACATTCAAACTATCTGTGGCAGTGAGTCTAAAATAACAAATAAATTATTGTTGCTCGATGGCCTGGGTCAACCCAAGATTCCAGATTAGTTTTTAAAAGAGTGCCACTGTGGAAAAATTTCGGAATGGAAGTGTGAGTGGCCCACTTGTGGGTGATTGTTATGCTGGCCCACAAGCGTCATGCTGCAAATTAAAGATATTGCTACAAATTTTAAAAAGTTGCTACTTTGACAAGCTGAAGACATGGATTTCCCATACATGGATGCATTTGTGGTTATAGCCGAAGAATCCTCTGGCTTGAAGTAGTGAAGTCCAATAATGATCGAAGTGTCCCTGCAAAGCTTTATTTAGACACTGTTCAGAGTGTAAAAGGTTGGCCGAAGATTGTATGATCAGACTGTGGGACAGAAAATTAATGTGACATTGGCAGCAATGCAATGCAGCCTTAAAGCTCCTCATACGGATGAGTTTGCAGCAGAAGAAGCCCATAGGCTTGGATCTTCACCAGCCAATCAACACAATGAAGGTTGGTGGTCTTTTCTACAATGCAACCGCTCAAGCTAGTGGATTTCCTTTTTCAAGGATATGTCGGAATCTGGGGTACTCAATTTGGGTGATACCTTTCACATGGACTGTGTGTGGTTTTGCTTTGTGAAAGTGATTCAAGCTGATCTTGATAAAGTTAAAGATCATTGGAATAGCCACTACATCAGGAAATCAAGGCATGACACTGTCCCTGGAGTTCTAGACATATTGTTCTATTTGCCTGAGTATTTGGGAAGCAGGCAATGTCTGCAGGATCTCACCCAGGCTGGAATGGACTTATGGATGAACTGGAGGAGCACTGTCATTTTCTGGATGAGGTGGACATAATGTATACACAGAATATTAATTTTTGAGACTGTATTTGAGAGTGAGAATAAGCAACATCCCAAAGTGGAAAAGGAGCATTGATTTGTTTCTGAATCAGTTTTTTGTTCAACTGCAAGAACTTTAATTTGATGATAACCTGGCAAGTAAGAAGTTTACATGTTTGATTATAGTTCTATGGTAAAGTCGTGAAAAATTTGAGCAAAAACGTTCTAATACAGAGAACAAAGAACTTAGCGCTACTTACATGTGTTACCCCCAAATTAATGGTATTATGGTTCGTGGATTTGGTGCATGCAACATCATTCAAAAGGATTCTTTCAAGTTAACTTTATAATTATTTTTGGGCTAAATTCTGGTATTATAATTAGTTATGAACTAATTGGTGTACAGACAACAGTTTACATGTATTTAAGAAGATAACCTTAGGCACTAAACATTGACAGAAGCATTTCTCGTAGTAAAATACACCTATAAAACCTTCAGGTGATGAAAAATGGTAAAACACGTTTATACAGCTGTACAGTAGGCCAATTTCGTCATACTAATATTCACTCTGTACAGGTGAGAAGTTTTGAGAATAATGAAATACTGTGACAACATGGGAAAATGTGAAGCTATGTAATCACAAAACAGTATCTATTCCCAATTTATCTCCTACAAACGATATCATGACGAATGGTCAGATCCACATCCACTTCCGAAACTCATTTGACGACAATTCGCTAAAATAAAAAATATACAAGCAATAAGCTAAGTAGCTATAGAACTTAAAAAACTGAACTTTGTAGCTTTAGACGAGAGAACTCACATTATGTAGGAGCTTGAAAAATTCTCAGTGCAAATTCACACACAAGAACATCAAAACATAGCGACTGCTATTCCCGCGTGAACCTCTCCGGCCGCTAAACCTTATGGGAGGCACAGGCCTCCCAACACTCCAGTAAGTAATCTCAAAAGAATGTAAAAAAAAAATCGATAAAACGTAACAACAAGCTATTTTACCTCAGTAACCATGACCCTCGCTTGGGGACAGATCCATGGTTGCAAACATCATGAATTTCAAAGAAAATACAAGGCTAATAGGCCATTTCTGAGTTGCTGTTTGTCTCTGGTTCAAAGCGAGTCTTGGTGCTAAACCATTTGAGTTTGATTTGCATGAAAATGAAAACTCATTTCCATTTGAATGGTTGTGCACCAGGACTCGCTTTGAAACCGAAGCAAACAGCAATTTGGAAATGGCCTATTTGAAGGCTACGTAATTTGTGGTATAACTTACATGTAAATTGTATCTGAATGTGATTAGTTGACTTCTCTCAATTTACTTACATTGTACCTAGATAGTGCTCTGCCTCCTAGTGAAATAAAAAATTATTGTTAAAATATAGAAATATATATGTAATGCATTAAAGTGAAAATAAACCCCAAATCTATTTTTCAAAGAAAAGATTAATAATATTTTTTGGAGCATTTTGGCACAGAAATGTATTTTTGATGTGGTGAAGTCCTCCCTCCCCTGTGCGCTATCAATGCCAGGAATTTTAATTTGCTTGTAAAAAATATTTTTAGCTCATAGGCACTTTAAGCCTAGTACAGTGGAACCCCGCTCTATGGACACCCAATTAATACGGTCCCATTTATAAGCTCATATGTTTTCTCTAAAATCTACCCACTTAATATCGACACCGGTTAATACAGACAACGGACAATTTTCTGTGTCCCGAGTCACAAACTCTCATATATCATCAACCCCATCTTACGGACACTGGTTATGTTTGCGCTGTCTATTTTCATTGTCACAATTATGTGCTGGTCGTAGACATTGTACCCTGTTCAAATAATGACAGATTTTTTTTTACGAACAAAACAGTAGGAAAATAGTGTGACATGTTTTATTTTCATCAGTTTGTCTTTCTTCGGGTCTTTGAACGTCTTTCTTGCGGTCAAATGATTCCATTGTCATGTTTCAATAACCATGTACTGTAATTTGAGTCTGAGACTACAGTATGATAAATGATCGGGAGGTTTCTCTAGGATGAACTTGTAGTGTACAGTTAAAGTTGAGAAATTAAACAATGTCTTCTAACTTGTAAAAATGTCTCCTTTAGTCTTTTGCATCAATAAAACGTGTTTTTGGGACATTTTTTCTGAGAGCTCACTTAATACGGACACCCGGATAATATGGACAAGATGGCATGTCCCCTTGGTGTCCACTATTAACCGGGCTCCACTATTCTGATCTTGCACAGCTAGGGACTCACATACTCTTACAACTCTGCCCTCTAGGATAACAGAGCTATGGGACTTCCCCAAATATGGTTGCCCATTTAAAAGGGGATCAAAGTACTTTTATTTCCATAACTCTGGTCTTCAAAACCAAAGGTATGTACACATATATGCACATAATTCATACAAATGCAATTTGTAAAGTTGTCAGGTGGCCATTGACAAGTTAAGTAAACAGAATATTGCTGATTCCAAATACTGTGCAATCTTGATGGCAAATTGTTAAAGTGCCACTATTAATGGTAAAAAAAGTACAGTACTTGCTTTTGTTTTGTTTTTGTTTTTGTTTTTTTTCAAAATTTTAAAGTGTGTTTGCATAAATGTAAAGCTTTACTGTACCTCTAGTTCGACTTTTTCTATTTTTTTTTTCTGCCACTGCCAACTTTCAAATCTTGATAGATCAGGATGGAGGAAGAGGTGATGTGTGATGTGTGATGTCATGGAAGTTTTGGGCTTTCAGACTGTCAAGCTTGTGTTTTGCATATTTTATAACTTTAAGCTGCATTCACACACATTGCACTCTGAATTGAGCAAGTCTTTTATGTCATTTACTCCTCGCTCCAGCTATCTGGGGCCTGTTGGTCAGTTTGGAATGCAAGTAGTTGCAGACTATTAAAAAAAGTGCACTCAAAGTAAGCAGTCATTTGGTGTAAATTAAAGCTTACTGACAATAAACCAATTTTGATATTTTAAAATTCAACTTCAAACAATAAACATGACTTCAAGGCTCTTGGAAATAAAGTAATGATTTGTGTGAGTTTTTCCCTGGAGCCTCAAGATGATGCCTTTGTCTAAGAGTGAATTTTAAAATATTGAATTGGCCTATTTCACCATTGATTGCAGGGGCGCTTAAAGAGTTGATTTCTTATTTTTAACTTTTTGCATAGTATTAACAGGTGACTGTAATCTTCTGTATCCTGGCCCAGCTTAACCCCATAACCTGCTTAGCTTTATTCCTGTCATGCAAGAGTTGTTATCGTTGATGACTAGCGATAATTTGTTATGAGGTTTAAACCAAGGTTAATATTGGTTATATTTTTGCTACTAAGTGTCATGTATGTTCAAGACTCCCTGGACAGTGGCTCTGAGGTATTTCTTGATCCAAATAAGCTGTCCGAAGATGGTACTATTGCATTGGTTGGACGGTCATTCTCAGACAATGGAGAACTCTTTGCTTATTCCTTATCATACAAAGGTTCTGATTGGGTGACTATCAAGGTACCGGTACTAATTGTTATCTTGTCATGTCATACTGCAGCATCGCTAGTCAGCTGAAATTTAGGTTAGCCTATTTATAAGGGACAGTGGCAAATAGTGACCCAAAGTGGTGGCAAAATGAATTGAATGTTGATGTTTAAGAACAGTGATTTTTAAGGCTGGTTCTGTTAATCTCTGCAAGAGCTGGAAGCTTGTGCAAAATTTGTTCATTAATATTGGGGTTCCAAGAAATTGCTGAAGCAACTTACATGTACAGCAAACAGTGTTTTTCAACTACACTTTGTCTTGCTAAAGAGGTTGTTGTATTAGTGTTCAAGGCTGTGATAAATAATTTGTAGCTTGCCTTAGTTAAGTGTAGCCAATAATTGGATTTAGAAGGGGAACCTCCTCAGAGTGGCCATGGTCTCACTGAAACAAGATTGAAGTGGGACTTGGAAATGTCGGTTGGTGAGGGGAGACGAGGGAAACCAGTAATACCCAGAGAAAAACCTCTTAGAGCAAAGTACATGTAGATAATGAACAACAAACTCAGCTTTTACCAATGTGCCATCCCTGCTGTCCTGTTACTTTTGATTATTGTAGTTTTGTTTGGGGAAATTGCATGAAGCTCCTGCTACTAAACTGCAAAACCCACCTAATCTTGCCATGCATATCTTGACCTCCATTTCTTATGTTGCCACTGCTGACAATCTATATCTTTTGGCTGGAAGAATACTTGAAACAAACAAACAAACAAACAAAAAACGGTGACCGTGGTCTACATGTGTGTGCCCCCCCCCCCCAATATTTGCATTATCTATTTACCT
>BLFK01000901.1:954479-971520 GCA_014634185.1 Astreopora myriophthalma
TTTCGAACGGCTTGCGAACGGTCTGAAAACGGAAAAGCGTTCGGAAACGGAAAACCGTTAATGCACGTTTTCGCGTGAAAGGTCACAAATCAGTTAATGCTTGAAAAGAGCCCTCAAAGGCTTGATGATTTGTAATCCTTGCCATGTTTTTGTCTGTCACTTAAAATAAATTTGTCCAGGTACTTGCTTGATTTCTGAAACTCTGCTTGTCTCTTTCTCCTGTTTAAGGAATGTGCTAAGCAGGCTAACATCTCATGTTTTTTTTTAATCTTCAATGAGTTTATCTAAACCAATAAACATGCTTGAAACTTTCTGCCATAGTCTGTTTTGCTTTGTTGTAACAATACTGAATTTTTGTTCAATATTAGAGCTGCCTCTTGGGCAAAAGTTGTTACAAGCCTCTAAAGGTGTTTGTTTTACACTCTGTAGAATAAAGTGATCTTTCTATTGAAGATTATGCTAACTTCTGGTGAACCTCTATTAAGTGGCCACTTAACGTTACCCCAAGGGTGGCGGCTTAATAGAGGTGCCACTGTAATAATTTCCTCTTGTTAATGAGGCTGCTCTGGCGAGGCCTGTCTCTGTGAGATCTAAAGAATTTGAGAAGATGATGTGAATTTGGAAGTTGAAGTGACTTCATTTGGAAGGTTTACATGAACTTGGAGTATTGCCAACAGATCCTTTGTCCATAACTTGACAGACAAAATGGTTGTTATCATTGGCCATTCCCAGGCAGTTGATTATTTTGGTTTGTGCAATTAAAATATAAACATGTGACTCACTAGTTACTTCTTAGCTGAGTGATAACTGTATGGTGACTGTTCTTTGTTTGTTGATTTTTAGTTTATGAAGGTTCATGGTAAACAGCAGTTACCAGATGTATTGGAGAATGCAAAATTTACCAGCATGGCCTGGACACATGATAATAAAGGACTGTTTTACAATGTAAGTTTCTTTATAAGGCTCATTTTGGTTTTTGCTAAAGGAGGTAACAAATTGCAGTCTTGTTAGGGCTTTAAAGAAGAAGGCTTGTTTCAGTTGACTCATGGATGAAATAATATATTAGAAAGTAATTATTAGTATAGTTACTTTTTGTACAGTACAGTACAGCCCAAAAATAATGCACGCGCAAGAACTTCTTTTTGCGTCCGCAAGCCGGCTAGTTCTTGCGGCTTCTTGCGGGTCGCTTGCTCTTGGATCCTGCAAGCCGCAAGAACTTCTTTACGGCTGGAAGTTAAAACCACAAGAACTTAACTTCTTGCCCCTTCTTGCGGCTTGCGGTAAGATTCATAGGTTCTTGCGGCTTCTTGCGGTTAGATTTTCAACTTCTTGCGGCTTCTTGCGGTTAGACTTTCAACTTCTTGCGTTTCGAAAGTTCTTGCGGGCAAACCGCAAAAACACGATATTTTTACTTCTTGCGGCGGATTGCGTGTTCTTATGGCGCAAGAAGTGCATTATTTTTGGGCTGTACTGTAATGCTTGTGACACATTTATTTGTCCTATCTGGATTCATCTACGGTACATAGAACAAGAGGCAACAGGTAGCCTATGCATGTACTGTAGCCTCTCTTTTAGCTGATTTCCGATTGAAGGTTTTTATAAATGTCATTATTTTTGGTAGAAGAATGATAAGAAATAGTAGGAGGTCATGATAGGACATAACACAGCAATTCATGCGACGGAAGTGCATGCATGTGGCATGGTCTCACCAGGATAAAATCTTAAGTCAAAAACTACTGTCATTAAATACAGTTAAAATAACCTTTCAACCAATGAAAACAGCAACGACATCATCTTACTACAGGTCCATCAAGTTAGTACTGTTCTGCTGTTGTACTTATTGGTTGCCCAGTCCTCAGCGTGCCTATTTCTTTTTAAAATGCACCAGGCATTCCACACCGATCGCAATAACATTGAGGAAAAACTCTGATTGTGTACACAATAAGCATTGATTTGACTCAAAACTAGGAAGGAGATGCTTGTAAGGTTTCTGTGATGGTATTTCGATGATGTTTGATCAGCATTAATTGTATAATGAAAAGAAAGTAGCTGCCTGAAGATGGCTGACTGGTTACATAATACAACTGGATATTAGTAATTATGTACAGTCACTAAAGAGAAACAGTCATTTCAGGTTATGTAGATGTTAATAGATATTTTTCCCTGGTAGCTACTAAGTCTTTATCGCTATCACTAGTCTTCTTAGGGAACGCATCCAAATTTCGGAATCGGGTAACACCGATTCCGATCAATCGGGTGCCGATTTTTTTCCGATAGGCTGAATGTTTGTACCGATTTTATCGGTGCCGAATGAAACGGCATCGGCAACGGGTCGCATATCTTCATCGGGCTGTGGTAATTAAACTAGATTGTCAAATTTAATAAGCTTATCTGTAAAGAGTTCAAATCGGCGGTCTTGCTTTGAAATACTGACCTTTAGCATTTCTCATGTAATGTTTATTATTGACTACGTATACAGCAAAGAGTGACTGATTGCTTTCGATGCAGTCTTTAGGCTCTTATTATACCTTCTCTGTTTTGTACGTGTCTTCTTTCATCCAAATTGAAGGTTACGTCTTCGAACAACTGTCTCTATTTCCCTTGACACGACCAGACAAGAATCAAATTTGTCAAGAGAAGAAACAGCCGATTATTTGAAAGACAGCGTGATAATTAAACTGTATTTATGTACGATATCTCAAAATGGCCTTTACTAGCTAGGGTTTGTGTTAACCAAAAACGCGTAAGAGAAGAATCTTTGGAGGCAATGAAAATATCAGTGAAAAAGTAGCAAATAGGAAGCGAACATCCACAACCAACAGTCGTGGTCGAAATCAATTAAAGCGTGTTACTCATTTAGCCACGGGGCAGCCGGCAGTTCGGACCATCTGAGAGTCAGGCAAGCTGTTGAATTGATTGCAAGTGAATTAACCTAAAAGCTATTAAAGAGGCTTTCAACGGTTTTTCTTTTTTTTTTTAATTGAAACCAACGAATTGTGCCTGTCAGGTCTTGGCCTCGCAAGGTTCGCTTACATTGAGAAAGCCAAGTTCTAACAATTGCCTAAAAAAACTGCACAGTTTCAGAAACGATAAAAACTGCTTTATCAATAAGGTACCTCATTCCTTTCTTCCCCAAGAAATCACCAAGTAAAACTGCTTTTCCATGCGCTTGTGCTTGAACCGGCTCGTCACAAATAAATGTAGGAGCGTAACACAAGTCTAAAACAAACAACTTCCAATTGCAATGCGGACTATATTTTGGCTTGTCACACACTCACCTTGAGCAGTCAAAGCGCAAATTTTCCTTGTGCAAGCGAAGTAATTTATTGCGGCTGTAAACAAGTAAGTTGCGAAACCATTCTCTTTTCTGTAATCATTTTTTGTAGCCTGTAAACAAAGATACTTTAAGACGTTTATATCATCAGTGTTATGTGGTGTTTTGCATCGAATTGTGACCCGTTTTAATAAAAATGTTTTTCGAATGAAATGGATTCACCAGCGTGGAAAAATGTAAGCGATTTCCGATCAACTGAAGGAATTACCGGCGACCGGGTTGAACACCGAAAATCCTTCAGAGAAACTTGAAACCCAACTTATAATCTATGGAAATATTGTTATGGAGTAGAAAAACGCTGAAAGTAGCGCTCTAGAATAAAGACTTGAAGAGGTTTATCTAATGCACAATGTAACTGAATGACTGTTTGTTTCTTAAAATGACCCTATCATGTTCTTTCGTGACATGTTTCAATACAATGGTCGTATTTCATGTCATCAGATAAACGCATGATGACACATCGGAATGTACTTGGCTCCGATTGAATCGGCAACGGTATTATCAACATCGGAAACGGCAACAAGGGACCATAAACCGGTACCGATTCCGAACTATCGGAAATTAATCGGGTCCGTTTCCGATAATCGGGTCTCCGACCGAAATTTGGACGCGTTCCCTTATGCAAGAGTGCGCAGGTTCAGATTTCAGTACATACACTTCTACGTAAGTTCCTTTGCAGAGGCTGCTGAAAGTACATGTATCATCAATAGTAATTGATATAATTGATTGCATGTGCCGCAAAATTGCAGCCCAAAGAGAAAAAAAGAAGATTCAAAGCTGAAACCACAACTCTCGCCTACCAGCTAGACTAACAGTGGGAAAAGGCTAAACCACTTGCAAATAGTTATGATTGACACTACACCACTGTATCACGTATTAGCAATGTTGTGGTACCATACATGTATAAAACAGTAATTATTGCTGAATAAAATGTGGTCATTATTGTGACGTAATACGTAACCATGGAAACGGGAACGCCCTGTGAAAAACCCCTATATTTTGGCTTTAGTTGCTCATATCTGAAAAACGAACTTGGTGACCCCCATTTTTTATTGCTCGAAAGTGATCAACAGACCAAGATGAAACTTTTTGCAAAGGTTAAAAAAATTCTGTAAGTAATTTCTGTTTCATATGGTAACATAACGTTGTTAATACGTGATAGTGTTATAGTGTCAATCTTTCTGATAAGTGAGGCTCCTGAAAGTGTTGAAACCGGCTTGAGCCACCTTAAAAGGGCTACACTAGCCTGCAAATAGCAATATTGCTAATCTGGGTGGGTGGTACTTACCGTACATCTCAAGATACATAAGTGGGGTAAAATACATGTAAATGCATGGTTTAGTTGATTAAAAACAAATAAACATAAAAATAAAATATGTAGTTGAAGGAAGTGAAGGAAATAATCTGTATATGCCTATTTATTATAGTTTAGATTACATTTTACGACTGCTTAAAAATACTGCATAAAAGCTGGGAATTTTTGCATTAAGGTGTTGACATTAAGATGTCTCCTTGCGCTGTAACAATTGCAGTGGTGTTTGTTGAAGACAATTTTTGAGGGAAGCGTTACATTTTGTTCATAAATATCCAGAGTGTTCATTCCAACAACATAAAAATAAAATACATGTATGTAGTTGAAGGAAGTGAAGGAAATAGTCTGTATATGCCTATTTATTAGTTTAGGTTACATTTTACGACTGCTTAAAAATACTGCATAAAAGCTGGGAATTTTTGCATTATGGTGTTGACATCAAGATAAGTCTCCTTGCACTGTAACAATTGCAGTGGTGTTTGTTGAATACAATTTTTGAGGGAAGCATTACTTTTCGTTCATAAATATCCAGAGTGTTCATTCCACATTTTACATCCAGTGTGTTGTTTTATCCTTGAATATTTCATGTAGAATTTGCAACATGACACAGATCTGGCATTAGAAGCGTTAGGGTAAATAAAGTCTGTGTGGGTATAAAAAAAGCTCTAACAAATCAGTGGGTGTGGCTCTTCAGTAAATAGCATGCATTAAAGGGAGGTTTGTAACAGAGCATGTGCACAGGGAGAATATTGGTATATACTATGAGGTATAGCATGCACTCTCTTACTTACAAAATATACTAAATGCAGATCTCGCTCTAGAGGATGAGATGTTTGCTGAAGTTCATTTTAGAGGCCTGGCCCCAGGCCAATAGCCTGTAAGAAATGGGTGGATGAATTAAAGAGCAATAAATAGTTAGCATGAAATAATCCCAGTAGTCCTACTGAATAATTATCTCAAGTGCAATGTAATCAGTGTGATGTTTCGCAGAAAGATCACCGGTACATGTATTCTCAATCCATATACCAAGATAATTGACAAAATTTTATGATCAAGTTGCTTCGACATTTTATGCTCATTGGCAAATGTATCGGTAGGGTTATATCAATTATCAATTACGATCTTTGTTGATGAGGGTGAAATATTACATGAATAGATGTATCAATATTGAGGGTAAATTTGTTGGCTAACAACCAGTCACAAACTCTTTCTAGTTCTTTGTTTACAGTAGTTTTTGGAGATCAAATTTTTATCTGGAAATTACAAGTTTGTGTCATCAGCGAACAGGAAGACAGCAAACCTGTTTGACAAAGCTTGTATATCATTAATATATACACTGTAGGAGGAATAATAATGGCCCAAGAACACACCCTTGGGATAGACCACAGGTTAATCTTTCCTGTTTTGAGTGTTGTGCGGATTTGAGTTGTCTGACATCCTCCTCTAAGTTATGAGTGAAACCAGTTATTCACAATGCCTTGTATTCCATTGTGGTTTTGTTTGTGTACGAATATTTCACGGTCAGTGGTATTGAAGGCATAACCTTAACTCAGTGTGAAGGCAGGCATTCGCTGGTCATCAAATACAAATGAATGTAGAGAGAAGACAAACAATACAATGGTACTACAGGGTAACTGGCTGTTCGAGAGACTTGTTAGAAGTTGTGTTACCGAAATTGCATGACTCAAGATGTTGCTAAGAATAACTTGTAAATCAATGCCAGTGAACTTCGACCTACTGTGTAGGTGTGGGAATTTGGAGATTGTTGCAAGTTGTAACTCATGTACCATAAGCTGTTTAAAGCTTTTCGTATATGTTCTCGTATGTTGTTCATAAGAGTAGTTGGGACAGATAACTGTAACCAACACTGGCAATTTTTGGGATCCAAAACTCAATGAAAATATTCACCATGGTAACCCTAAGCGGTGTTTTCAAATCAAAACACCCCACAAAAAATAAGTGTTTTTCTATTTGGCGCACAAATGCATTTAAACCCTCTAAATATTATGGTCTTTGTGCCTAGGTTTAAGATAAAAATGCTTCAAGGTCAAGTTGAGAGATTAGAATACTACAATGTGATAATTTTGAACAGACGGTAAAAGAATATTTCCTTTTAGCGTAAAACTCATTTGACTGTCTTCTGAAAGATTATACGATGCAATTTTACTTTTTACGTGTAATTTTCTACCTATTTGCAGATGATACAAATATGCTTTTTGTTGATAATGATCTCAAGTCTTTGGAGGCCACAATTAACAATGAACTTAAAAACGTGTGATTTTTGTGAGTGTTTGAATGGAAACAAATTGACGCTTAATACAACAAAATCAAACTTTGTTATATTTAGACCGCGCCAATTGTAAATTTAAGAGTAATTGATAATAACATGAATACATTTATTTCATTTGAATGTAAGGAGTACGTGAAATATCTTGGGGTGTTCATTGATAGACATTTATCCTGGAAATTTCATGTTAATTATGTTGCTTCGAAACTTAGTAAGATCATTGGGATCATTAGTCATTTGAGGCTCTTTGTTCAGTTTACCACTTTACACAGTATTTATCAGTCCTCAATGTTTCCTTATTTACCATATGGTTTAATTGCCTGAGGTCAAGCTCCTCCATCACATTTGAACAAATTAGTACTACTTTAAAAAAATGCACCATGCATCTTGTGAACTTTTCTTAGCTTAGAACTCATGCTGTTCCTTTGTTTATTGCTTCTAAAATTTTGCCTTAGTTTACATATCCTTTATTTTGAGACTGTATCCACCTTAATGTATGACGTCTCTAACACAGCTCTGCTCCCCAAAATATCACTAGTCTGTTTACAAAGTTAAGATCGATCCATCCCTATAAAACCAGGGCCTCTGCTTCAGACAATTTTCATATCCAATACTTGCGAGTTAGCCAACAACGTAATTCTGTTACATGTTTCGGTGTCAAAGCCTGGAATTGCTTGCCACCTCAAGTATGTAAATTGCCAAAAAAGCAGTTAAAAAAGAAAGTAATTGAAATGCCTTTTGAAATTTTTCGGGCCGAGGACACTTACATGTTTGTTGAAGCACCCACTCTCCTTTTAAAAGTGGCAAAGTATGGTTAATTATAGTTTGAACATGTAGTTCGTAGTTTTGATTTGTAACTTATGGCTTATAATCATAATTATAGTGTAGGTACATGTAAGTGCTCCCTTTCCTTGCTTCCTTCTTTCTTTGCTTGTTTTCTTTCATTCTTTCTTGTAAATGATTACCTCCTTTATTATTTTTAATTTTTAATTATAATGGTGAGTGACGTGTAAGCGCCACATGCCTCGATTAGCCTTGCTACCCCCCGGGTTGTGCAGGATTACTAATTTAAATTTTTGTCACATGAGTATAAAATTATTGTAGTTGTTGTTCAATATATGATTTCGTTCATTGGTTCATTCATCACAGGAACATTTGAACCTACAACTGACCAGCTCCCAACATCAGTGGCTTCATAGCTCAGTTGGTTAGAGTGTCGCACCGCCATCGCAAGGTCATAGGTTCAAACCCAGTTGAAGTCCTGAATTTTTTCAGACTTCTCTATGCAATTGCTAAAATTTCATTCGTAACTGTGAGGATCATAGCTTCACTTGATGGCGTTTAGGTCTAGGTATGTTTTGCAAATCCAGTTAGACATACATGCAACACACACACACACACACACACACACACACACTCACACACACACACACACACAATTGTAAATTCTTATGGCTCGGTGCACAAAAAGGCAAACAAAATCACCCACATGAAGTAAACCCCATGAATATGATTTAGCAATATTCATTTGCAGTGGAACAGTCCCACACATTTATATGTCAAATATAAATGATAATGTGCACTGGAAGGTGTTCTTCAGGATTCCATGTCAATAAAACAAAAACAAAAGGCCACAAATTCTGACTTGAGTTTACTTTACAGGTGAAATATGGCAGAACAAAAGTTTTTCCCCCTATCTTTGTGCTCTAGCCACTACTGTGCATACTTTGTTGCACAGGGAAGCCACTGTGCCAAACAGCAAGTCTTGATTTCTTAACCCTAGGAATTTTGGCCAGTATTCTTGTGTGTTGAAAGGGATTGACCTGGTATGCTAATGATTAAGCTGAGGTTACATAATTATGACCTGCAACATATCTTCCTCAGAATGAGCTTTAATGAAAAAATGTGATGTAAGATGTTCTGACATCAAATGTTTCTTCTCTAACAGCTTTACCCTGCTGTGTCCAAAGCTGATGGAACAACAACTGACCTGAACCTCAATCAAAAGGTTTCTTTAGACTTTTTTGTATTGTAATTGATATAATGTATTTTACAGCAGTGATACACCAGTTTAGAAAAAATTGGTACCTACGATAATTTGCCCTAATATTTTACTTGTGTTGTATTAGGGGTGATGAATACTTTTTGGTAGGGATACATACAGTTCTTCCACAGCAGGATTTTTTTTTTCGACAGTTGTAGATTACAGATTATGGGTCATTTAGTAGAATCCAAAACATTGGCCACCCAAAAATATAAATGGCTTAAGTTTTGCATTCCATATTAAGTCCAATTTCACAGCTTGATTGGTGACGGTGTGATCAAATTTCCATGTTCTCTTCCACCTTCAAAAAATCTGAACCCTCTTTGGAACCTGTTTGTCAAAAATTCTTTAAAAGAAACAAAAGAATTTAGTGCTTGTTGAGTTATTTGCTGCTTCATGTTAAACTTGATACTTTTGAAAGGGAAATTGAAGGGCTGTATGTGTAACTGTAGCAATTGACTTTTTTTCATGCAATAAAGGGTGGCTAACTTGCGCAAGCGACTTTTGAAAGTCACATATAAAAATTGGAGGGAATAGGATGAAAAGAGGCCAAAATAATGTTCTCTCTATTTATTTCATCCTCTTGCCCCTCAATTTACTTAATTGCTTGAAATTTGGCTGTGAATATGCATGCTAAGGATACATACTTTGTCTCATCTAATTTTTTATGCAAAGTAGAGATTCAAACATGATGAAAGGGCTTTAAAACCAAGGTCTACACATTTTGATCAACTAAGTCGTCAAATTCATTGCTCATGCAGTCATGTTTGTAGCATGTGATCTGTTCACTTGCCAAGGTAATGTTCAAAAGACCTAACACCAGCCTTGACTGCACTCAGTCGCAGAGTAATGTCTGTATTGATAGCTGCTGATGTCTTGGCCTGATCACTTCATGCTTTACTTCATCATTGGTCATGATGACCAGAGGAAATAGCTTTGACTGCTGCATCTCCCATGCAGTGGTCTGCAAGGAATCTCTTGAGACTGAGATGTCAAAACACCTGCTAGAAAAACCTTTGCTGTGGCCTTAAATGCAAGAGACAAGAGACAACCATGTCAAACATGGTAAACATGGCTGCACACTCCAAAAGAGGCCTCACAAGGGTTAAACTCATCACCGATAGTTGAGCTCGGGAAGGTGCCTAGGGTAGGTGGAGCCGTGCGAGATGCAAGCCAAGTGTGCCGGTATCCATGGCAACCCTGAGGGCGGCAACCACCTGGCACCGTCACACTGATAATCAGTGGAACTACTTACCAACCCACATACTTACCAAGATTACATGATGAAGACGAGAAAGGGTGGGGGGAGTGGGAGCACAAAGGCACTCAACTATAGCAAGCCAGGCAAGAACACCGTGAACGAAAAACGTGGCAGGAATGCAATGCAAAGGCCCCTGCAACAACGCCCAAAAATGCGAACCCCCCGCGCATGGCCACCCCGAACCACCGCTGACAGCATTGGTTCAAGTTTAACTCAGCCTAAATTACATTTAACCACATTAAAAAAAAAAGCAGGCTCAGAGAGATAGATTTGTGCGTGTTTGAATCCAACTCCAGCGCATTGCCCTGGAGGATGTACGTATGGCAAATATTATGTCATGTTTTCTATATATTCTCATCATTTTTCACTTACTAGATGTGAACTTCATGCACCATTGATTTGACTGATGACCAAGCTGATTAAAGATGTTAAAGAAAATCAGTCCAAGCACTCTCCCCTGTTGCCCACCAGAATTCACAGAAATCTAGTCAGTCAGACTTGACCCTGTTAACAATGAACAATGAATTCTTGGCGGTGATAACATAGAAATCCATCTTTCGTGGGGTACTGTGTCAAATGCCTTAGCAAAATCGAGGATAAAGGCACCAGTCTGGTAGCCTGTGTCCATAGTAGTAGACCATTCATGGAAGACAGTGCAAACTAAGCTGCGTTTGAAATGTCATTTTCATCTGTACCAGAACTGGACTAAGAATTCCAAGCAATTAAAGAAAGTACACTTCATTAAGTTGAAACCACCTTCTGATAGGCACTCCATTGACTTGTGGTAAAGCAACAACCCTCTATCAACACTCCTTTCTTCTGACATGAAATCATCCGCATACAGTGAATGTAACAAGTTCTCAACAAACTCTGGATCTGCATTGTACAGTCTGACTTGGTGCTTTAAAGAAGCGTTCTGCTGGAACAGACTTGTGCTTACAGCAAACACAACAGCAAGAATCTGTACAGCACCAGTCCTGGATCATCCTCCATGAAACTATTAACTCAGTTGAATTGTAGAGCATCACGATCCCCTTCTCTAATTCTGACATTCAGAAATACCTCTTCAATTTCAACAACCAGTGACACAACAAGTTGTGCAGTTTCAAGAAACACATACATCCCTGAGCTGTCATGCATTGCACATGTGGACTCTTCATGCAGCGCACATGCATTCTCCTTTGCAGAACTGCCACCGACATTGGAATTTTTCCACCATCACAAACAGCCAAGTGGTGATGACCCTGGCATCCAAGAAACTGAATTTTAGAGTCACAGTGTCAGGCCGAATGCCTTCCACAGCATAAACAAACAAACCATGTTCCTTCCTTCTTCCGAATATTTCCTTTGGTTAACATTTGTCACACTGCTGATTTCCACTCAATGATGCACTACCAGCTTTTTATTAAATTCTTTTACCTGATTTTATTGTTCATTAGTTTTATTTTCAGCATTCTTCCATTGTGATTTCAATGTTGCCAATTTTGTTTTGACAGCTCTATTATCATGTACTTGGAACCAAGCAATCTGAAGATGTTCTTTGTTGTGAATTTCCAGAGCATCCAAAGTGGTCAATGTAAGTCAGAGAGAAGTTCAATATTTGATATCAAGGAATCTTACTTGACATATCCTTTTGTTGCGCAAAAGAAGTTTTCATTGCTTTGATAATATAACAACAACAACAACAACAACATGTGGCCAAGAGCCTTTGCACTGTGTAAATTGGTCCACCTCAAAACAAGGTAGGTGTGCCATGTTTCTCCATTTCTCAGGTGTTACCAAGACTGAAGTAAACTGAGACCCTATTCCTATAAATGGAAGCCAGTAAAGTGTTCTTTTGTCTTCTGGGTAATTATCCCTACAAGTCTCATTGTGGAGAAAAAATCAATTTGAATTTTATGTCAATGAGGCTAGTTGGGCTAATTAGCGCAAAAACAGAAGACTAATTTATTGATTAATTTATTGTATATTGTATATTGAGTTGCCTGCGACACTGGTCTGAAACCTAAGTAAGTCTTGCTGCAAGCTAAGACTATTTAGGACTGACAGGCTGAAAATAGTAATGTAATGCTCGAAATTGTATCCTTGCAGCCCTTCAGCTTAAAAAAAAAAAAAAAAAAAAAACTGGTAAAGAAATGCAACATATGGTAGCCCAGTTTTTTTTTTTAATTTTCTCAGTATCAATCTGTGCAGTGCCTTGTGCACTCTGCCACAATGATGTCACTGGAGGTGGTTATGTCTGAGAGCTTGACAACGTTGACTACTTTGATGCTGTCCCCTCTGATAGCTATTGGAGGGAATTCTCTGCTCTTAGCGAATGAAATGTGAAGCTTCCTATGTTTATCGGTAGTCAATTCCAGCCTATTTCCATGGTATTGGATGGCTACTTCATCTGGAATGGCTAAAGCCTAACTCTTCTCTCCCTGCCTATTAATTCTGAGGCTGTTTTTTCGTCTTGTTACAGATGCAAATGTGAAGTGACAACATGAACGGCGACTGCAACAAATAGTGAATCAGGCAATATTCGTACAAAACAGGAACATGACACTTATTAACACAATATGCACAGAAGAACATTAAGACTATAAGCTAATACAGTTAAACATAAAAGTGCAATTGCTTATCGGCTGCCTGGTTAGCTTTCAAAAAGTTCTTTAAGGTCCAAGAACAATTCATCAAACTGAACGGAGTGAAGAAACACATTCCTCAAGCAAACATGTCGTCTCTCCTTCCAGCATGTGCTTTTCTTCATGCCCGTTTATGGACATTGAGCAAGTTACATAAGAAAGGCACGTGGCTTATTCAACAACTGATCATAATGCAGGAGTGTGACTCTCATAACAATCTACATAGTGGTATTTCCAAAGAAATGCACCATTTCTGCTAGAGCATTTAAGTCATGATCAGGATTAGCCATGGCCCTAATTTGTTCCCTTGGGGAAGCCCTGTAGGAACTGCACCCCATTCAGATGCAAAGTCTTCAGAAAGATTGATTCTGTGGGACTGATCTCAAATGAAATCTATGATCCAGTTATCTATACTACTGTAGGTGGTAAATCAAGCATGGGTGGTTTCTGTCAGTTGTTATAGTTTCTCAAACAAAAGTGTAACCTCTTTCCCAGTGGATTGTAGGCAAAGTGTGCATAAGAGTGTACTTCGAAAGGAGGGCGAAGACTGCAATTGTTGCTTCACGGATTGGTATTCTTGTGACACATGTTTTCTGTTCAGCCTGGGAATGAGGTGTGTGGAAGTTATATTGATTGAAACATCATAACTGCATTTCATGTATTTCCTATTGAGACATACGTCTTTGGAGGTAACTTACTTGCCTGGAGCTTGACTTTATACCATGATCACCAAATTGTGAGGCTGAATTCCTCACCCCGGACACCAGGTAGAAAATCTTCCATGACAAGGGTAAAGAGAAACGCAACTTAGCAGAGTTCTTTCTCCACTCCAGCCAGGACCCTGTGTCACAATCAAGTCTTGCACTGACACTGTCTGGTCCCTGACTGTGACAATTGACCTATAGCCTTGACAGTATTCACAGCCAATAACATGATGGCTTACCTGACAGACTACCAATGACATCACTTGCTACTGACCAATCAGGTCAATGACCACAGTACTTATATGGTCCACTGACAATACACAGATCACTTGACTCTGAAGATGACTTCCATTCAGGTTGTTGAAATGCCACTCAGTGATGTCAAGAACAGTCCTTATCTCAGGAGTACACTCACCTGCACAATCTTACTTTATCAAGATGTGATTAGGTACTATGTTAGCCAGCAAGTCCTTCTTCAGTTGTATTTATACACTAATCTATCCCTTCTTGACTTTAAGCTTAATTTTCTGGTGTAATCCATGTCTAACATGTCTACTGTCTCTTGTTACTTTACAAAAACTCTCTTTGACTACAATTCCCACTCCAGTCTACTTTTTTGTAACCAAGGGCTTCTTAAGTTATGTGATTTAATATATGTGGACAGTGCTTTCTTTATGTTTGATTATTCAAATGAAACTTGGAAGGGTCAGAAACCCCAGTATACATGTACCAAACATGGATTTAGAAAACTGAAACAAATTGTGATTAATAATAGCCACATAGGCCTGAACCAGTCATGAAGGAGGGTCCAAGGCACTAAGTAGGGGAAGTGTAAGTGCTTTGGTGCCAGCCTGGTGTGTTTTGCGCCACTTGAAAGAAACAGACAATTGAAAACTAGTAAGCATTATATACACCCTACAGGAGGTTTTGTATGGATCAGAAGAACTGGCTGACAGTGGTGCTAGGTTAGAAATAGGTGTAAAAAAGTAAAATGAAAGGAATGCACAATCAAAAACAAAATAAAACCTAGAAATCTGACATTGGCATGAAGCAAGTTGGTGTGTTTATTGATATGTTCAAGACCACTCATCACGGTCACTCAAGGTTGGTTTCTCGTAGAAGGCTTGCCTCAAGGCGTCAAAGGTACTTAAGTCTATTAATGTATGATACAGTGAATGGAAATGTACCTAGTTACTTAAGCGATCTTTTCTCGAATGTCTGTGATGAGAACAATCCTTATAAGTCCATGTTAAGAAATACGGAATATAATGTTGTACTGGACCATGTTCCAAAAACAGAATATTATAAAGGGTCTTTCTCATACAGAGGAGGAATGCTCATTACCAAATGACATAAAAGCATCCGAATCTAAAGGTATCTTTAAAAGAAAACTGGCTAGTAGGCAGGCAAACTGTTGACTAAATTTTACTATTTTATTATTTGTACATATTTTTAGTGTAGTTGTACAGTATTTACTTCTGTTTCTATATGGCTTTCATGTAAAGAAGTTATGTAACTTATGAAATTACTGTATTCAAGTAAAAGTGAATCAATCAATCAATCAATCTCTCTCTCTCTATGTCTGTCTCTGTCTCTGTCTCTCTCTGTCTTTGTCTGTCTGTCTGTCTGTCTGTCTGTCTCTTGTCTGCCTCACTCACTTGTCTCCATTGGAACCATTAATTTTCATGTCAAACCACTGCCAGTGTTGAAGAAATTCAGGAGGCTAGCGAAATCGATGATTAATTACTGATTCTTTTAGCATAGCCCACAAGGAAATAGATTTTAATGTTGACAGTTTTGATGACTGTCAGCCATCTTCATGGTGGATTCACTTTGGGTGGGTTCACAGTATTTCCAAATTCAAGCAGGCATACTGGTGGCTATAGCTTGTCCATTGCATTTATTTGTAAACAGAGGACAATAGCCTTTATACCTTGCAAGATATGTACATCAACTTCTGTACTTCAGGTATTCCAACTAAACACTTACAGGGTGTCTTGTTTCAAGAGCATTAGCTTGTAAGAAGTGGTATTATTTACCTAAGGCTAGGAGAATTTTGAGAAATTTAATATTCATTTCAGCGGTGGTGGAATGATACTCAAATACTGAGAGTCGTACTTGTTTCAATAATAAAAAAGAATAAAAAAGAATCGGTTTTTGCCAGCTATTGATTGGTTCTTTGTTTTTTCCAAGTCAAGGGCACAAACAATGATTGTTGTTGTCATTGTTTCATGAGCAACTCAGGGTGGGAAAGGGAAATGTGGTGTTATCTGGTGAGAAATTGCAGACTAGTCTGCAAACTTGGGGACCAGAGGCCTTGTGAACTAAACACGCTGTACTTGGTACTTTACATTGAAGTTAGCATTTCTGCATTCACATTCTCTTTTCCTTTAGGACTTCCCAATGAGACAGCAATAAATCCCAAAGGCTTTTCAGCCAGGTCACTCTTTGCACTTCAGCTAGGTCAAGAACCCGGTTGGCTTTCTGGTTCTGTGCAGTTACCAGGAATTAGACTCCACCCCATGAAACTTGCTTGTGCTTACAAGGCTCTTTTACTCTTCCTTAAAGCCATCTCGGTGTAAAGTTTGAAACCTTTCTTCTAGCTTGCAGATTCAGGGGCCCTGCTTCGATTCAAGCTACCAGTAGTTATTTAGCAGTGAGCTTTGCAGGTGCAGAGGATCCAGAAGTCAAGGAATTTTTTCCTTGCCTAGCTACACATTCTCTTGAATGATTTATTGATTGATTCAAATTGTGTCAACCTGACTAATATTGTAAGATCAGGACTGTGGGAAAAGATTCTCCTATGTTCAACACCAAACAACTCACTAAAATAAAATAAACTCTCAGAGGGTTCAATGTTTTCGTTGCTACAATTCTTGCTAAGAATGTTCCAATACACATACCTTCACCATGTGGTCAATTTACATATTAAAGTTCGAAATGAGGTGGCCTGCAAGGCACTTTCATGTCATGCAATCTCAACACGAATATCCTGATCTTTTTACTGTCAATGTTACTGCTGAAATTTGTTGCCAAAATTAATGTATCTGCTAGGCATCATAGTCAACATCTAATCATCATCAAATGCAAATGTCTTTGCACTATTTATTCCTTTTGTATTTGTAGGGGTGCTGAAGTCAGCGACTGTGGAAGATATTTGATTTTAACTCCTCATGAAGGCTGTGCCCCAATGAACAGGCTTTTCTACTGTGACCTTGAAAAGCTCAAAGATGGACTTAATGGTATTTAACTAACTTATTCTGACTTAGAGTGGAAGTCTGTAAGTGGATTGTATAGCTAGGGGGTTCAATATTTGCAGACAGCTGTATTTTTTATAATAATGTTAATAATAATAACAATAATAATAGTAATAATAGTACTAATAATAGTAATAATAATAGTAATAATGATAATAATAATAGTAATAATAATAATAGTAGTAATACTATTTAAGCAGGAAAGCTCCCTCACC
>BLFK01000901.1:974903-1004903 GCA_014634185.1 Astreopora myriophthalma
GGACGCATTGGGGATGTTATTTGTGCGTCTGTAGGGAAATTTATGAGTCTGAGACGCGGGACGCGCAGGTAGATGGATCACTGCTGGCCCCAGCCCAATAGCCTGTAAGAAATGTGTGGATGAATTAAAAAGCGATAAATAGTTAACATGAAATAATCCCAGTAGTCCTACTGAATAATTATCTCAAGTGCAATGTAATCAGTGTGATGTTTCGTAGAAAGATCACCGGTACATGTATTCTCAATCCATATACCAAGATAATTGACAAAATTTTATGATCAAGTTGCTTCGACATTTTATGCTCATTGGCAAATGTATTGGTAGGGTTATATCAATTACAATCTTTGCTGATGAGGGTGAAATATTACATGAATAGATGTATCAATATTGAGGGTAAATTTGTTGGCTAACAACCAGTCACAAACTCTTTCTAGTTCTTTGTTTACAGTAGTTTTTGGAGATCAAATTTTTATCTGGAAATAACAAGTTTGTGTCATCAGCGAACAGGAAGACAGCAAACCTGTTTGACAAAGCTTGTATATCAGTAATATATAGGAGGAATAATAATGGCCCAAGAACACACCCTTGGGATAGACCACACGTTAATCTTTCCTGTTTTGAGTGTTTTGTGCGGATTTGAGTTGTCTGACATCCTCCTTTAAGTTATGAGTGAAACCAGTTATTCACAATGCCTTGTATTCCATTGTGGTTTTGTTTGTGTACGAATATTTCATGGTCAGTGGTATTGAAGGCACAACCTTAACTCACTGTGAAGGCAGGCATTCGCTGGTCATCAAATACAAATGAATGTAGAGAGAAGGCAAACAATACAATGGTACTACAGGGTACACTGTAACTGGCTGTTCGAGAGACTTGTTAGAAGTTGTGTTACCGAAATTGCATGACTCAAGATGTTGCTAAGAATAACTTGTAAATCAATGCCAGTGAACTTCGACGTACTGTGTAGGTGTGGGAATTTGGAGATTGTTGCACGTTGTAACTCATGTACCATAAGCTGTTTAAAGCTTTGGAGTTTTCATATATGTTCTCGTATGTTGTTCATAAGAGTAGTTGGGACAGATAACTGTAACCAACACTGGCAATTTTTGGGATCCAAAACTCATTGAAAATATTCAGCATGGTAACCCTAAGCGGTGTTTTCAAATCAAAACACCCCACAAAAAATATGTGTTTTCTATTTGGCGCACAAATGCATTTAAACCCTCTAAATAATGGTCTTTATGCCTAGGTTTAAGATAAAAATGCTTCAAGTTCAAGTTGAGAGATTAGAATACTACAATGTTATAATTTTGAACAGACGGTAAAAGAATATTTCCTTTTAGCGTAAAACTCATTTGACTGTCTTCTGAAAGATTATACGATGCAATTTTACTTTTTATGTGTAATTTTCTACCTATTTGCAGATGATACAAATGCTTTTTGTTGATAATGATCTCAAGTCTTTTGAGGCCACAATTAACAATGAACTTAAAAATGTATGATTTTTGTGGGTAGTTGAATGGAAACAAATTGACGCTTAATACAACAAAATCAGTGCCAATTGTAAATTTAAGAGTAATTGATAATAACATAAATACATTTATTTTGTTTGAATGTAAGGAGTACGTGAAATATCTTGGGGTGTTCATTGATAGACATTTATCCTGGAAATTTCATGTTAATTATGTTGCTTCGAAACTTAGTAAGATCATTGGGAACATTATTCATTTGAGGCTCTTTGTTCAGTTTAACACTTTACACAGTATTTATCAGTCCTCAATGTTTCCTTATTTACCATATGGTTTAATTGCCTGAGGTCAAGCTCCTCCATCACATTTGAACAAATTAGTACTACTTTAAAAAAATGCACCGTGCATCTTGTGAACTTTTCTTAGCTTAGAACTCATGCTGTTCCTTTGTTTATTGCTTCTAAAATTTTGCCTTAGTTTACATAATTATCCTTTATTTTGAGACTGTATCCACCTTAATGTATGACGTCTATCACAGCTCTGCTCCCCAAAATATCACTAGTCTGTTTACAAAGTTAAGATCGATCCATCCCTATAAAACCAGGGCCTCTGCTTCAGACAATTTTCATATCCAATACTTGCGAGTTAACCAACAACATAATTCTGTTACATGTTTCGGTGTCAAAGCCTGGAATTGCTTGCCACCTCAAGTATGTAAATTGCCAAAAAAGCAGTTAGAAAAGAAAGTAATTGAAATGCTTTTTGAAATTTTTTGGTCCGAGGACACTTACATGTGTGTTGAAGCACCCACTCTCCTTTTAAAAGTGGCAAAGTATGGTTAATTATAGTTTGAACTTGTAGTTCATAGTTTTGATTTGTAACTTATGGCTTATAATCATAATTATAGTGTAGCTACACATAAGTGCTCCCTTTCCTTGCATCCTTCTTTCTTTGCTTGTTTTCTTTCATTCTTTCTTGTAAATGGTTACCTCCTTTATTATTTTTAATTTTTAATTATAATGGTGAGTGACGTGTAAGCGCCACATGCCTCGATTAGCCTTGCTACCCCCAGGTTGTGCAGGATTACTAATTTAAATTTTTGTCACATGGGTATAAAATTATTGTAGTTGTTGTTCAATACATGATTTCGTTCATTGGTTCATTCATCACGGGAACATTTGAACCTACAACTGACCAGCTCCCAACATCAGTGGCTTCATAGCTCAGTTGCTCATCGCAAGGTCATTAAGGTTCAAACCCAGTTGAAGTCCTGAATTTTTTCAGACTTCTCTACGCAATTGCTAAAATTGCATTCATAACTGCGAGGATCATAGCTTCACTTGATGGCGTTTAGGTCTAGTTATGTTTTGCAAATCCAGTTAGACATACACGCAACACACACACACACACACACACACACACACACACACACACACACACACAATTGTAAATTCTTATGGCTCGGTACACAAAAAGGCAAACAAAATCACCCACATGAAGTAAACCCCATGAATATGATTTAGCAATATTCATTTGCAGTGGAACAGTCCCACACATTTATATGTCAAAATAAATAATAATGTGCACTGGAAGGTGTTCTTCAGGATTCCATGTCAATAAAACCAAAACAAAAGGCCACAAATTCTGACTTGAGTTTACTTTACAGGTGAAATATGGCAGAACAAAACTTTTTCCCCCTAACTTTGTGCTCTAGCCACTACTGTGCAAGTGTGCCCCTGCATACTTTGTTGCACAGGGAAGCCACTGTGCCAAACAGCAAGTCTTGATTTCTTAACTCCAGGAATTTTGGCCAGTATTCTTGTGTGTTGAAAGAGATTGACCTGGTATGCTAATGATTAAGCTGAGGTTACATAATTATGACCTGCAACATATCTTCCTCAGAATGAGCTTTAATGAAAAAATGTGATGTAAGATGTTCTGACATCAAATGTTTCTTCTCTAACAGCTTTACCCTACTGTGTCCAAAGCTGATGGAACAACAACTGACCTGAACCTCAATCAAAAGGTTTCTTTAGACTTTTTTGTATTGTAATTGATATAATGTATTTTACAGCAGTGATACACCAGTTTAGAAACAATTGGTACCTACGATAATTTGCCCTAATATTTTACTTGTGTCATATTAAGTCCAATTTCACAGCTTGATTGGTGATGGCGTGATCAAATTTCCGTGTTCTCTTCCACCTTCAAAAAATCTGAACCCTCTTTGGAACTTGTTTGTCCAAAATTCTCTAAAAGAAACAAAATAATTTAGTGCTTGTTGAGTTATTTGCTGCTTCATGTTAAACTTGATACTTTTGAAAGGGAAATTGAAGGGCTGTACGTGTAATTGTAGCAATTGACTTTTTTTCATGCAATAAAGGGTGGCTAACTTACCCAATCGACTTTTGCAAGTCACGGATAAAAATTGGAGGGAATAGGATGAAAAGAGGCCAAAATAATGTTCTCTCTATTTATTTCATCCTCTTGCCCCTCAATTTACTTAATTGCTTGAAATTTGGCTGTGAATATGCATGCTAAGGATACATACTTTGTCTCATCTAATTTTTGATGCAAAGTACAGATTCAAACATGATGTAAGGGCTTTAAAACCAAGGTCTACACATTTTGATCAACTAAGTTGTCAAATTCATTGCTCATGCAGTCATATTTGTAGCATGTGATCTGTTCACTTGCCAAGGTAATGTTCAAAAGATGTAACACCAGCCCTGACTGCACTCAGTCTCAGAGTAATGTCTGTATTGATAGCTGCTGATGTCTTGGCCTGATCACTTCATGCTTTACTTCATCATTGGTCATGATGACCAGAGGAAATAGCTTTGACTGCTGCATCTCCCATGCAGTGGTCTGCAAGGAATCTCTTGAGACTGAGATGTCAAAACACCTGCTAGAAAAACCTTTGCTGTGGCCTTAAATGCAAGAGACAAGAGACAACCATGTCAAACATGGTAAACATGGCTGCACACTCCAAAAGAGGCCTCACAAGGGTTAAACTCATCACCGATAGTTGAGCTTGGGAAGGTGCCTAGGGTAGGTGGAGCCGTGCGAGATGCAAGCCAAGTGTGCCGTATCCATGGCAACCCTGAGGGCGGCAACCACCTGGCACCGTCACACTGATAATCAGTGGAACTACTTAGCAACCCACATACTTACCAAGATTACATGATGAAGACGAGAAAGGGTGGGGGGAGTGGGAGCACAAAGGCACTCAACTATAGCAAGCCAGGCAAGAACACCGTGAACGAAAAACGTGGCAGGAATGCAATGCAAAGGCCCCTGCAACAACGCCCAAAAATGCGAACCCCCCGCGCATGGCCACCCCGAACCACCGCTGACAGCATTGGTTCAAGTTTAACTCAGCCTAAATTACATTTGGCCACATCAAAATAAGCAGGCTCAGAGAGATAGATTTGTGCGTGTTTGAATCCAACTCCAGCGCATTGCCCTGGAGGATGTACGTATGGCAAATATTATGTCATGTTTTCTATATAATTATTCTCATCATTTTTCACTTACTAGATGTGAACTTCATGCACCATTGATTTGACTGATGACCAAGCTGATTAAAGATGTTAAAGAAAATCAGTCCAAGCACTCTCCCCTGTTGCCCACCAGAATTCACAGAAATCTAGTCAGTCAGACTTGACGCTGTTAACAATGAACAATGAATTCTTGGCGGTGATAACATAGAAATCCATCTTTCGTGGGGTACTGTGTCAAATGCCTTAGCAAAATCGAGGATAAAGGCACCAGTCTGGTAGCCTGTGTCCATAGTACTAGACCATTCATGGAAGACAGTGCAAAGCTGCATTTGAAATGTCATTTTCATCTGTACCAGAACTGGACTAAGAATTCCAAGCAATTAAAGAAAGTACACTTCATTAAGTTGAAACCACCTTCTGATAGGCACTCCATTGACTTGTGGTAAAGCAACAACCCTCTATCAACAGTCCTTTCTTCTGACATGAAATCATCCGCATACTCTTCATGCAGCGCACATGCATTCTCCTTTGCAGAACTGCCACCGACATTGGAATTTTTCCACCATCACAAACAGCCAAGTGGTGATGACCCTGGCATCCAAGAAACTGAATTTTAGAGTCACAGTGTCAGGCCGAATGCCCTCCACAGCATAAACAAACAAAGCATGTTCCTTCCTTCTTCAGAATATTTCCTTTGGTTAACATTTGTCACACTGCTGATTTCCACTTAATGATGCACTACCAGCTTTTTGTTAAATTCTTTTACCTGATTTTATTGTTCATTAGTTTTA
The DNA here is from genome assembly GCA_014634185.1 of Astreopora myriophthalma. Taxonomy (NCBI): domain Eukaryota; kingdom Metazoa; phylum Cnidaria; class Anthozoa; order Scleractinia; family Acroporidae; genus Astreopora; species Astreopora myriophthalma. The sequence goes on from BLFK01000901.1 coordinate 980,667, forward strand.
TTTTCAGCATTCTTCCATTGTGATTTCAATGTTGCCAATTTTGTTTTGACAGCTCTATTATCATGTACTTGGAACCAAGCAATCTGAAGATGTTCTTTGTTGTGAATTTCCAGAGCATCCAAAGTGGTCAATGTAAGTCAGAGAGAAGTTCAATATTTGATATCAAGGAATCTTACTTGACATATCCTTTTGTTGCACAAAAGAAGTTTTCATTGCTTTGATAATATAACAACAACAACAACAACAACATGTGGCCAAGAGCCTTTGCACTGTGTAAATTGGTCCACCTCAAAACAAGGTAGGTGTGCCATGTTTCTCCATTTCTCAGGTGTTACCAAGACTGAAGTAAACTGAGACCCTATTCCTATAAATGGAAGCCAGTAAAGTGTTCTTTTGTCTTCTGGGTAATTATCCCTACAAGTCTCATTGTGGAGAAAAAATCAATTTGAATTTTATGTCAATGAGGCTAGTTGGGCTATTAAATTAGCACAAAAACAGAAGATTAATTTATTGATGAATTTATTGTATATTGTATATTGAGTTGCCTGCGACACTGGTCTGAAACCTAAGTAAGTCTTGCTGCAAGCTAAGACTATTTAGGACTGACAGGCTGAAAATAGTAATGTAATGCTCGAAATTGTATCCTTGCAGCCCTTCAGCTTAAAAAAAAAAAAAACTGGTAAAGAAATGCAACATATGGTAGCCCAGTTTTTTTTTTAATTTTCTCTATCAATCTGTGCAGTGCCTTGTGCACTCTGCCACAATGATGTCACTGGAGGTGGTTATCTCTGAGAGCTTGACAACGTTGACTACTTTGATGCTGTCCCCTCTGATAGCTATTGGAGGGAATTCTCTGCTCTTAGCGAATGAAATGTGAAGCTTCCTATGTTTATCAGTAGTCAATTCCAGCCTATTTCCATGGTATTGGATGGCTACTTCATCTGGAATGGCTAGAGCCTAACTCTTCTCTCCCTGCCTATTAATTCTGAGGCTGTTTTTTGGTCTTGTTACAGATGCAAATGTGAAGTGACAACATGAACGGCAACTGCAACAAGTAGTGAATCAGGCAATATTCGTACAAAACAGGAACATGACACTTATTAACACAATATGCGCAGAAGAAAATTAAGACTATAAGCTAATACAGTTAAACATAAAAGTGCAATTGCCTATCGGCTGCCTGGTTAGCTTCCAAAAATTTCTTTAAGGTCCAAGAACAATTCATCAAACTGAACGGAGTGAAGAAACACATTCCTCAAGCAAACATGTCGTCTCTCCTTCCAGCATGTGCTTTTCTTCATGCCCGTTTATGGACATTGAACAAGTTACATAAGAAAGGCAAGTGGCTTATTCAACAACTGATCATAATGCAGGAGTGCGACTCTCATAACAATCTACATACTGGTATTTCCAAAGAAATGCACCATTTCTGCTAGGGCATTTAAGTCATGATCAGGATTAGCCATGGCCCTAATTTGTTCCCTTGGGGGAGCCCTGTATGAACTGCACCCTATTCAGATGCAAAGTCTTCCGAAAGATTGAATCTGTGGGACTGATCTCAAATGAAATCTATGATCCAGTTATCTATACTACTGTAGGTGGTAAATCAAGCATGGGTGGTTTCTGTCAGTTGTTATAGTTTCTCAAACAAAACTGTAACCTCTTTCCCAGTGGATTGTAAGCGAAGTGTGCATAAGAGTGTACTTCAAAAGGAGGGCGAAGACTGCAATTGTTGCTTCACGGATTGGTATTCTTGTGACACATGTTTTCTGTTCAGCCTGGGAATGAGGTGTGTGGAAGTTATATTGATTGAAACATCATAACTGCATTTCATTTATTTCCTACTGGGACATACGTCTTTGGAGGTAACTTACTTGCCTGGAGCTTGACTTTGTACCATGATCACCAAACTGTGAGGCTGAATTCCTCACCCCGGACACCAGGTAGAAAATCTTCCATGACAAGGGTAAAGAGAAACGCAACTTAGCAGAGTTCTTTCTCCACTCCAGCCAAGACCCTGTGTCACAATCAAGTCTTGCACTGACACTGTCTGGTCCCTGACTGTGACAATTGACCTATAGCCTTGACAGTATTCACAGCCAATAACATGATGGCTTACCTGACAGACTACCAATGACATCACTTGCTACTGACCAATCAGGTCAATGACCACAGTACTTATATGGTCCACTGACAATACACAGATCACTTGACTCTGAAGATGACTTCCATTCAGGTTGTCGAAATGTCACTCAATGATGTCAAGAACAGTCCTTATCTCAGGAGTACACTCACCTGCACAATCTTACTTTATGAAGATGTGATTAGGTACTATGTTAGCCAGCAAGTCCTTCTTCAGTTGTATTTATACACTAATCTATCCCTTCTTGACTTTAAGCTTAATTTTCTGGTGTAATCCATGTCTAACATGTCTACTGTCTCGTTACTTTACAAAAACTCTCTTTGACTACAATTCCCACTCCAGTCTACTTTTTTGTAACCAAGGGCTTCTTAAGTTATGTGATTTAATGTATGTGGACCGTGCTTTCTTTATGTTTGATTATTCAAATGAAACTTGGAAGGGTCAGAAACCCCAGTATACATGTACCAAAGATGGATTTAGAAAACTGAAACAAATTGTGATTAATAATAGCCACATAGGCCTGAACCAGTCATGAAGGAGGGTCCAAGGCACTAAGTAGGGGAAGTGTAAGTGCTTTGGTGCCAGCCTGGTGTGTTTTGCAGCACTTGAAAGAAACTGACAATTGAAAACTAATAAGCATTATATACACCCTACAGGAGGTTTTGTATGGATCAGAAGAACTGGCTGACAGTGGTGCTAGGTTAGAAATAGGTGTAAAAAAGTAAAATGAAAGGAATGCACAATCAAAAACAAAATAAAACCTAGAAATCTGACATTGGCATGAAGCAAGTTGGTGTGTTTATTGATATGTTCAAGACCACTCATCACGGTCACTCAAGGTTGGTTTCTCGTAGAAGGCTTGCCTCAAGGCGTCAAAGGCACTTAAGTCTATTAATGTATGTTACGGCGAGCGACTCTCGAGGATTAACAAGAGGTGTCGTGAGCCGGTTTGAGATGATAAGGACTACTTTACGGGCTTGGTCTCGCGATAAATGCACTCTTGATGTAGAATTATATCTACTTGATTTATTCCCTTGACATCAATTGCAATATAATCTTGTTTAAGCCGTAAACTGAAATTTGATTAAGATATAACAAGGTATAAGCTACTAAAATAGTTAAAAGAAACTACTTGTCTACATATTTAGCTCCACATGACGGTTACATATTTGATTGAAGAGAAACTAGTGAAACCTTACCTACTTAATAAACTAATGATATTAGCTAGGCCAACTCTACTGAGCTCTCGAAGGGCTTGGCGTAGGCTGGAGAAGATTAACACTGGTAAGACTTCACGATTTAACCAGTGACGTACTGAATAAGTCTTATGGAATCTTCGAAATTATGACAATTTTGTAAATGGTGAAACTAGCGATTAGAAAACGGACTACTACAACTAACAAGTATGAAACAAGCAACACTTACATATCAGTCCTTCGCTTGCCTCTGAAGGAGAGCTAAAACTTGATGCTTTAATGTTCGAGGTGACTTGACTGACGCGAAAGCGCACGAGCTGCTAATACTAACCATAAAGGAGGCTACGTGATGGTTTTTGACGAGAACTATAAAGCTTAATTGTTCGCTTTGATTTAGGAACGGAAATACTCAATTATGTGGTAAAACTACAAAGAATCATTAAGCGTCCGTTACAATGTATGGTACAGTGAATGGAAATGTACCTAGTTACTTAAGCGATCTTTTCTCGAATGTCTGTGAGAACAATCCTCATAAGTCCATGTTAAGAAATACAGAATATAATGTTGTACTGGACCATGTTCCAAAAACAGAATATTATAAAGGGTCTTTCTCATACAGAGGAGGAATGCTCATTACATGTACCAAATGACATAAAAGCATCCGAATCTAAAGCTATCTTTAAAAGAAAACTGGCTAGTAGGCAGGCAAACTGTTGACTAAATTTTACTATTTTATTATTTGTACATATTTTTAGTGTAGTTGTACAGAATGTACTTCTGTTTCTATACGGCTTTCATGTGAAGAAGTTATGTAACTTATGAAATTACCATATTCAAGTAAAAGTGAATCAATCAATCAATCAATCAATCAATCAATCAATCTCTCTGTGTGTCTGTCTCTGTATTTCTCTGTCTTTGTCTGTCTGTCTGTCTCTCTCTCTCTCTCTTGTCTGCCTCACTCACTTGTCTCCATTGGAACCATTAATTTTCATGTCAAACCACTGCCAGTGTTGAAGAAATTCAGGAGGCTAGCAAAATTGATGATTAATTACTGATTCTTTTAGCATAGCCCAAAAGGAAATAGATTTTAATGTTGAAAGTTTTGATGACTGTCAGCCACCTTCATGGTGGATTCACTTTGGGTGGGTTCACAGTATTTCCAAATCCAAGCAGGCATACTGGTGGCTATAGCTTGTCCATTGCATTTATTTGTAAACAGAGGACAATAGCCTTTATACCTTGCAAGATATGTACATCAACTTCTGCACTTCAGGTATTCCAACTAAACACTTACAGGGTGTCTTGTTTCAAGAGCATTAGCTTGTAAGAAGGGGTATTATTTACCTAAGGCTAGGAAAATTTTGAGAAATTTAATATTCATTTCAGTGGTGGTGGAATGATACTCAAATACTGAGAGTCGTACTTGTTTCAATAATAAAAAAGAATAAAAAAGAATCAGTTTTTGCAAGCTATTGATTGGTTCTTTGTTTTTCCAAGTCAAGGGCACAAACAATGATTGTTGTTGTCATTGTTTCATGACCAACTCTGGGTGAAAAAGGGAAATGTGGTGTTATCTGGTGAGAAATTGCAGACTAGTCTGCAAACTAGACTGGGGACCAGAGGCCTTGTGAACTAAACATGCTGTACTTGGTACTTTACATTGAAGTTAGCATTTCTGCATTCGCATTCTCTTTTCCTTTAGGACTTCCCAATGAGACAGCAATAAATCCCAAAGGCACTTCAGCCAGGTCACTCTTTGCACTTCAGCTAGGTCAAGAACCCGGTTGGCTTTCTGGTTCTGTGCAGTTACCAGGAATTAGACTCCACCCCATGAAACTTGCTTGTGCTTACAAGGCTCTTTTACTCTTCCTTAAAGCCATCTCGGTGTAAAGTTTGAAACCTTTCTTCTAGCTTGCAGATTCAGGGGCCCTGCTTCTATTCAAGCTACCAGTAGTTGTTTAGCAGTGAGCTTTGCAGGTGCAGAGGATCCAGAAGTCAACAAATTTTTTCCTTGCCTAGCTACACATTCTCTTGACTGATTTATTGATTGATTCAAATTGTGTTAACCTGACTAATATTGTAAGATCAGGAGTGTGGGAAAAGATTCTCCTATGTTCAACACCAAACAACTCACTAAAATAAAATAAACTCTCAGAGGGTTCAATGTTTTCGTTGCTACAATTCTTGCTAAGAATGTTCCAATACACATACCTTCACCATGTGGTCAATTTACATATTAAAGTTCGAAATGAGGTGGCCTGCAAGGCACTTTCATGTCATGCAATCTCAACACGAATATCCTGATCTTTTTACTGTCAATGTTACTGCTGAAATTTGTTGCCAAAATTAATGTATCTGCTAGGCATCATAGTCAACATCTAATCATCATCAAATGCAAATGTCTTTGCACTATTTATTCCTTTTGTATTTGTAGGGGTGCTGAAGTCAGCGACTGTGGAAGATATTTGATTTTAACTCCTCATGAAGGCTGTGCCCCAATGAACAGGCTTTTCTACTGTGACCTTGAAAAGCTCAAAGATGGACTTAATGGTATTTAACTAACTTATTCTGACTTAGAGTGGAAGTCTGTAAGTGGATTGTATAGCTAGGCGGTTCAATATTTGCAGACAGCTGTATTTTTTATAATAATGTTAATAATAATAACAATAATAATAGTAATAATAGTACTAATAATAGTAATAATAATAGTAATAATGATAATAATAATAGTAATAATAATAATAGTAGTAATACTATTTAAGCAGGAAAGCTCCCTCACCAATAGGTGATATACATAGAGGTCCTGGCACATAGATTATCAGTGAAAAACATAGATACTAAAAGGGCTAAATCAAATATGAAAATAAAAAGTACACCCCAAACCACATTGTACATGAATGGAATGAAAAAGAGGTGTACTCCAAATTACTCATGTATCTGTTAACACAGTGGAAAAATAACATGCAACATTACAAAATTAATAATGTGTAATATGATAATTCTATAATAAACAAGACTACTTGAAACACATGCAGATAATTTCTTAAAATACAGACTGAACAACATTGTTTTGCTAGTTAGTACTATCCTGTGAATTAAATGAATTAAGTAAGACAGTGTTATTTATTTGGAGTGAGGGGATACGTGATATATTCGTGTCATGCCATGCCCAAGGGTGTAGCAAGAGGGGAATATGCCACGTATCCTCAAGGGACAGTTCATTAACAAGTCACACAAGTTTCTTGAGGGAGACTTGTTAAACATTGCACGTGTGCAGCATTTTCATTCACTGATTTTTCTTGAGAGTCATGAGGCAGTCCAAAGGAGTGTTTTTAACACTGTTTTTAACCCAGTGTAATTTTTTTGGGATATGTGGAACCCCCTTCATGGCAGTTGGATTTCCTTTGTGAGTGAGACAAGTCAGACCCACAGTGTGTATGTTCGTACATAAAATTTGAAATTGCTGTTTCAGATTTATTTGAGTCTAACGTTAGTGGCAGAATGATTTGTTGCTTGAAAGTTCTCCCAGAACAAGAAATTGTGGATGAGAGAAAAGGGAGAAATATTGCATACAGGTTGTTACTGACAAGTTAGTACACAAAACAGTGTGCAGATTCTAGTTAACAAAAGAAAGACCACCACATGGTCAGTAACCCATAGGAATTGTTTGTATTGAGTTGAATACAGTGGAACCTCGATTGAACAACCTCTGTATAACGAAGTCCTTGGTATAATGCACGATATTCTTCAGCCCAGGCAAAGTTGCAGTAAAATGTATGAAACAAAACCTTGACAACAAAATCCTTCTTATAATGAACACAATCTGGAAGGCCAAATCATAGCCATGTGCCCTGATATAACAAATAACAATTACCAGACCAATGCAACTGCAGGCTAAGTTGAGGGGGACATGTTCAGGGAAATGAGCTCTATTGTTTTGCCATTGCTGTCAACAATTGTTTCAGCCCAGCACTCCCATGTTTCGATCAAAGCTTCCACTAGCTTTTCAGAAGTATTGTAAAGTAAAGAACCTTCATTTATACATGGTGATATTTAAAGCAGTCAAGCTTGTGGGGCCGTGTATAGAAAATAACAATTCAACGTAACAAAACAATGTTAAGAAACCCAACTGGAAAGAGGCAACCAGTTGGCTATTAAGAAAGAACGGTGGAGTTGAATTCAAGACCACCAAAGACAAATCCAGTTGGTGGTCAGAGTGGGATTTGAACCCAAAACATGTACTTGCAAATCCAGAGGCCTAACCACTGAGCCATGCTGTGTTCCACAGACAGTTGACAAAAGCGGGGGTTACGTAGTACATTCCCCTGAAAGAACAGTAGAAAAGGAAGCCAACTGAGAAGTAAGACTACATAGTTGAAGAGTGCATGACTCGTTGGACCAAAATTCTCCTCTTGTCAGGAGTTGCCTATTTTAATTAGTTTACTTCTCTGTACAAATGCATTACTTCTCTATATAAACTTGTTTAAGTCTTATACAGGTATGGCAAAATCTTGATACACTGAAAAAGCCCAAAAGGCAAAACGTCTGTACATTAAAGAAGACACTGGAGAACTTTGAAATAGACCCCTTTTTCATTAAACCACCAACCCCCGACACAAAAGGGCATGTAAATGTATGAGACCACAAAGTTTATGACAGCTGCAAAGGAAATTTCTGCCAAAACAAGTTTGTTTGTTGTTAGTTACAGCTGTAACTAATCATGTTAACATGCAGTATTTTTTGCTCTCATCATGCTTTAGGTGAACTTCCTTTTGAAAAAGTGGTTGATAATTTTGATGCAGAATACGAGGTGATGTGAATAATTTTGTCTTTGACACTGGATTAGTTTTAGTCATGTCATATTTCTCAATATAACTGGTGAAATGTCTTAGAATGTCAAGAATTTTGTAATCCAATCAAAATAAATGGTCAGTTTTTCATCAGTCTATGAGCCATAGTGTTAAGTGCCAAGTGACATAGTTCAATAGTTGTTTTCTAAGGCTGATGTGCTTGATTTTTGTATACTGAGTAGGCCTAAGAGAGATTGTACAGCTTGTTTATTTATCACCCAAAGGTGCTTAGAACACCACTATAATAAACTGTAAACTTCTTAGTGGCTTAAACAAGGATAGCATAAACTATGTGAACTGAGTATGTTGTGAACTGAACACAGGAGATTGATCTGAAACTGGGAAAACTCGGTCGCAGGATATTTGAAAAGTCCTTGTCCTTGACTTTTTCTGCCTCTAGGTTTGTCCGTTTGTAAAGTGTCAGCAGTTCCCTGAGTTATGGCTAGAGTTGAGGTTTCGGCTCTGAGTTTTTTTTTTCTTCTTCAAGGGGAGGGGGATTTTCCTGCTCATGGGTAATAATGTTATACTGTTTACTATGCACGATACTTTAAGTACTGGTAGTGTATGGGAAGAACTTTCATAGAAGTGTACCCACTGGGATTTGAACCCACGCTGTCTTGGGTCAGAAGTGATGGCGATGACCACCAGGCTATCGGACCAATGTTGCATGGCAAGGGGAAAAAATCCTGTACAGAACCTGAAACAAGTGTTTCGCCTTTTAATACTGCCAAGTGTTTCTCCTTTCAATGCTACCTCTCTTTTCAATACTGTTGATTAAATGTCATGTAAATACATGTACCATCACAAAAATTCCTCAAGCATCGGTTTCCCAGTTTTGGGTCAAATCAATGCATATTGTAACAGTTTTAGGTGTGTACATATCAGAGTTTTCTTGATGTTATCATTATAGCTGTGGAATGCCTGGCACATTTTTACTGAACACTTTCCAGACGTAATCTGGCGAAGGAAGAAACAGAAGTGCTGAGGATTGGAAAACCAAGGACAACAGGAAAACATAAATATCATCCTCAGCACTGAGTTTATGCAACAGAAGTATTTAGTTGCTATTTTTAGCAGTTGGAAGGTTTTAACTGTATTTGGTGACCGTAAGACCATCCTAGAAGCACACACTTGTGTTGCACGAATGCATGAAGTGCTGCATACCCGCTGTCATGGCCACCTACTGTTCCCTAAAGGCTTCTTTTGAAAAATAATGGTGCTGTAAGACAAATCAGAAATGAGAGGCTAGGAGTATAGGCTACCTCTAGCCTCTTGTTTAATTTATAATTACATTTTCAATGTGACCTGCGACCTGTAAAAAATCGCATGCTGCATGTGATACAACACAGAGCTCCTTTGTTTCCCTATCCCTCCTGGTTACTTCATGATGCATTGGATAATGCATGTTTTCCTCTTTGTTCTTAGAATTTCCTACTTTCTCAAAGTTCCCTGCTGCTTATTGTTCCTGAATTATGTTGTTGTATTTGCAGTACCTCTAGTGTCATATTCAACAAAGGCAGATGCAGCAGAGATTGTTATTGTCAGGAATGGGGGAATGATCATTCTTCCATGGAAGTTCTGTCTCTTATCACTTCTCATTGGGAAGTTTGTTCATAATTCTTGGAAACAGCAATCCCCCATACTGATCTGCAGAAACTCCTAATGGAGCTAATCCTTGAGTATGAACACTTATTTGATGGCAAACTTATCTTAATGACGGTTTGTATGGTGATATCTTGATTACGTCATCCATGTGTGCTGCAATAAATTTGTGTTTTGCGGAGGTCATGGAGGATCTGGAGAGCATTTTTGTGGTTGGCCATCGTTAAAGCTATGTAATCATGCAATAGCACTGGCAGCCGGTCCCTCCAATTTTGAATTTGGATAGTGGTAGTCAACTTTGTCCACCTTCAAATAGTGTCTTCCATTTTCTCACAATTCTCCTCTGAATTTTTGTTCTGTCAACTATGGCAGTTTCAGTTTTGTTGTGATTGTTGCTTGACCTTTGCCTGAAAACGATGACCTGATAGCTTGTGATTTTTTGATTTCTTTCTTTCTTTTTTTTTGGTCACATTGTACATTACTATTATCCTTTTATCAATTGTTCAATGTTTCTAATTTTTAATGCAGCTGCTGGCTGTTGATAAAGAAATGCTTTAAATGATCACTTCTCAAGAATATGCTGTTCATTTTTTCAGCTTGCCTTGTATCAGTCTTACAGTTGCTTTCAGCCATGATTCACTTTTCTTGTTGTCAACACGCCTTCAAATTTCAGTCACTTAAGGGGAACTTCACAGACCCCCATTTGACACTTAATAATAGTCATTACAAAGATGTTGAATTAAACACAATGCTCGCTTGATTAATTGATTCTATTTGTACCAAAAACTGCATCACTTCTGGTTCACACGGTGGGCCAAATATGCACAATAATATGCACATAACCATCAATCAGTCTCAATATGTACCTTGCTGTCAATGAATCATTCTCTGGCAAGACTACTGGTAGCCTGTGCTCTGGCTGATTTCAAGCTTTAAAGGTCACTGCCTAAAGAGCACAAGTTCAAATCCCAGTGGAGGATCGCAGGTTCCTTCTGAGAGGTTCTGCTGGTAAAACTGATCAATTCCCGACATTAATTGGTAAAAGAAAAAGATGAAATCAAGAAATATATGGAATATTGAATAAAAAGTAAATCTTACACATGCGCAGGAAAATCACAATATGGGAAAAACTATCAGACTCGGATCCTCAACTCTTAGCCTTCATCCAGAGTAATATTTTTTGAACAGTTACTGCAAGAGTTGAGAAAAGACCCTTTTGATAAATGGTGACCAATAAATATTTTTGTCTTTGTGCTAATTTGCCCAACAAGCCTCATTATAAGGCAAAAATTCTTTTAAATCGTTAATTTTAACGAGTTGAGTTGGGCTTATTAGCACAAAGGCAAGATAATTCATTCCCTGCGGTTATGAATAGGGTCTATTAATCTTAGAGGCAGCATTGATAACTTGATAAATGAATGATTAAATTTGGAGAGATTTTTAAAGAAAGGGTGATGTATATCAAGGTCACTGTAACTTGAATTGGTGTTTTCATGGTACTTATATTGGTGTGTTCATGGTTCTTATATTCTTCCAGTATGTAACCAACGAGGGAACACTTTTTACTTTCAAAACCAACCTAAGTGCTCCCACATACAAGTTGATCAATATCGACTTTTACAAACCTGAAATGGTAAGTTGACTTAAAGCATTTTGGCGATTCTCAACACCTGTATCAGGGACATTAAATTTTTAAGTAGACTAGCTATTACTACTGCAGCTACTTTTAGTTTGCAATATTGTTAAAAGTGAAAGTGTCATCAAAAAATCACTTCAGACTCCTCTTTTCTTCAGTTTTTGAAAGTGCATTTGCTTGAGAGCCTGCTGGAGAACTTTAGGTTTTAATTTCGAAGAGAAGACTGTTTAGCTGTAGCCAGAGTATTTTTTATTTCATGGTCTGCCAACTAGTCGGTTTTGAATGCATTGCTTGGCTTACATTCTATTTTAGGAGTACAAAGCTGATCATCACCTGGAGTTTTTTTGGAATAGCCAGTGATTTTTCCCCGCTGCTGGCTTTTATCCACATCACTGGATGATCTTAATCTTATTTATCATATGCTAGTTGGCAGTAAATACTGAGAAAAGTAACCTGTTGTGAAAAGTTTGTGAAATGCTTTTTCCCTAATCACTCCCCAAAATACAATGAAGGAACACTGGGTGACCTTGGTTGAAGAAGACGAAAGAGATGTATTAGAATGGGCCACCTGTGTTAAGCAGAACTTGTTGGTGCTCTGTTATCTTCATGATGTCAAGGTGTGGATCATTTTACAATCTTCATTTGTATATAGTTTGTACTGCCAGGTTTTAATCCATTCCTTTTTTAACTCCTGAATTGTGCCTGCATGCAATGAATGAGTTATTGTGATTAACGGAAAATGCAGCAGGGTTCGTACAGGTCATGGAAACCCTGGAATGTCATGGAATTTTAGTATTTCAGTTTCCACGGCCCAGTTGTTCGAAAGGTAGATAGTGTTATCCACTGGATAAATCACTGTCCACAGGATAACTCAATTGGATTTGCTAGCAGTTATCCGCTGGATAGCGATTTATCCGGTGGATAGCGCTATTCACCTTTCGAGCTACTGGGGCCAGGCCTGGAAGGTCATAGAATTTAATTATCGGTCATGGAAAATTATAGTTACGTGTGGTAGGTAAATTATTGCAGATGTCGAAGCAAGGACAAAGTAAAATACAGGCGAGTTTTATGTCAGAAAATACCCCCAAACAAGCATGATTTTGACAGTTTTCGAAAGTGACAGCTAAAGTTTCGGTCATGGAAAACTGGTAAAAGTCATGGAAAAGGTCCTGGAAGGTCATTGAATTTGAAAAGCTTTTAACAGTACGAACACTGTGTGGGCGTTTGATCCATCACTTGCTCGTTGGGCTGTAAACATTATGCAAATGAGGTATGCTTGTGACTTACTTTTAAATTGCTCTCCATCTTTAATTAAAATAAGCTGTTTTAAAGGTCTAAATTAAAAGATATCAGCTTAAAAAGGAAAAAAAAAAGACTCGGCAGCCAAAAATGAGAACATAAAGAATCGTAAAAGTGATGAGCCACACAAGTTCTCACTCGATGCGAACTTCATTTGGATTTCAGAGAAACAGAAGTTGTTAAAGTACAGTATGGTTATGGCATGGTAATTGTACGCATAGCAAGTGACATGATATAAACGCAAAGCATTTGTTTATTGTATCACTAAAAACAGCGAAAGAGAAAGGAAAAAAATAATGGCAATCAACCCCCACCTAGAGTCGATTGCGGGTCCTTGTAATCGACTTAACACAGCCGAACAACTGTAATTGGCCTATCCTTTGCCGAACAACTGTCATTGAGTATATTTGGTATTCATGGATTTTTCAGACACTCAACAGTGCCTTTCTTTTCAGACAACATTAGACATAATCTAAAAAATAATTTAATTCACCTGCTCAATTCATGAGCTTTCTCACAGAGCACTTTGATTAACTCAATGGAGTACACCTTCTTAGAAGAGATTCTGGCCTGCTGTAAAACTACTCGAGGCACAGTTACAATGGATTCCTCACATTTCATTTGCAATTTCCAAGTGCACAATTTCAATTCTATTCATTTTTAATTCAGTTTTTATTTACCACACTTCCCATTAATAAAAATAACAAAGGCTACACTGGTTTTGTGATGAACAATCAAAGTGTGTGTGATTGGTTCCTTCAAGTTTGCAGAGGAAGTAAGCATGCTGTGCATTTTTTGGTGAGATTTTTTTACACTGAAACTTCTGCTTAGCTTTTAGGATGATGGAAATCATTCTGCAGATGTCTAAGGCCCTGTCCACACTGATATGTTTTCAAAAGTATCAGTTTTCGCTGTCAATGAAAACGTATCGATCAATCCACTTTCACACTAACATTTTCATTGCATTAGCAGCTGTCAACACTAAAACACTTGAAAACGCTGATTTACATGATGTGGTGTAGTTTAAGCAATAAAACAAAATTATCCCAGCATGCACTTGTTCAACCAGGATGAAGCCAAAATCTTCTTAGCCTTCCATATGGTGTTTCTGTTATAATCCTACGATAAGAAGATCTGGAAAGAATCAGTGACCTTAAGAATACATACATATGTATATATATATATTATATATATTGGCTAGTCAGGTAATCTGAGTTTCTGTACATGTACTTATTCTTATCAATGTACAGGTTTTATCTCAGTAGAGTTAGCATTTTTCATTTTCTCTGGAGGAATAAAATTGTTTTTTTGTAAGCCTAAGGTTCAGTATGCGTCAGCTGGTTGTAACTGTTTTTTGTCTTTGTTTTGAGAGGTATGTGTTTACTTACATGTACTATCTTGTTAGTCTTAATAAAGTAGAAAGAAAATTATTTACTTCCTCATCTGCATTTTTGAGATTATCATGCACAGTCAACTTGGCTTAAGTCATTGATAAATGTGTCCTCTAAGAAGGTAAAAGATGGCGACATGTACTCCATAGGGTTTTTACAGATCCATGTCCTTCAATCGTATGAGGGCAGCAAGCAGAACTGAGAGAAATGATCACTCATGTCTGCTGCAACATTGCCACTCAAAACAAAACCACAAACTTGATTAACAAGGATACCATCAGTAAGTGTAGCAGAGTTGTTATGTACCCTGGTTGGTTTGTCAATCACTTGATTAAATGCATAGCCTTGGAGGCAAAGTAAGGAGTCATTGGCATACCTGCAGTTTTCAAATTTACACACACACACACACATATCCTTTACTTAAACATGCTAAAAGATTAAAGTGCAATGCTTGTGGGGTCGTGTATAGGATGTAAATACACATTCAAACTAAAAATGAAAATTAGTGTAAAACATAGAACAATAATTATGTTTAAAAAAATAGATGTTTTAAAAGTTTGTGTGTATAAAAATTTCGATTCAATAAAATTTGAGGAGATTTATGTTGAGTTCCCCTAGTGCATGTATCAGTTTACCTGAAATTAGTGCTTTTCACTGTGTTTTCTTATGTCATGGAAAACCTACTCAAGGTGCCTACCATTAATTTTTTTCACTCCCAAGTTTTGTGACATCAAGAGGTACCGAGTTACCCTTTTTGCACCAAATTACCCTTAAACTGCACTGCTCCCGAGCAATCATAATCAAGTAATTTTAAACCACAGGGAGCATACACTAGTGACGGAATTGAATAAAATATTGAGCTTATAATATAAATTGAAGTCTGTCCTTTTTCTGTCTTTGTTTTCAAACAGATGGTAGACGTGATAGTACTGCACAAGCAAGTACAGCTTCCTGTGCGAGCTAATTTAGCAAGATTTTATGCTGCATATTAAAAATTCACAAGGGATGCAACTTTTTCATGAAGCCAAATGAACACAATTTGAAAAATCACCGAAAGCTCAACACGTTAAAACTTCTTTGAAACCAAAACTCAAACAGAAAAGCTGAATAATACAGGAATATGCTTACCTGTCGGAATCCTGAGAAGAAACGATCCCTCAAACGGAATTTTAGCCCTCTTTTCTTGGTATTTTTCAGTGATAGTTTCCGTCACACCTGTGTCCAGTTACCTTAGCACAGAACTGTCAGATTTTACGAGCCATCATGCACAAAATGCAACTCTCCGCTCCACTCAAAAGGTTTTGTGCAGGCAATTAATTAGGTATATATGCATTCCTGTTTCTTTTTCCTGACAAATGCTCGATGTTTACATTTTTTGGCGTGGAGATTAACTAAGAGGGGTTAGATAGGATATGGTTCACACTTTCTCCGCACAAAACCCTTTGAGAAGAGAGGAGTGTGGTATTATATAGGTGTGCTATTACAATTGCTGTTATGCACAACCAAGGTATCAAATTTCAAGGAAATGGTATTTGTAAGAGTGTTCTTTTATCACTTTTCAGAGTGTTCTTTACCTTCACAATCTGTCGGGAGAAAGACTGATGTGTTTTCCACTTGATATTGGTAGCATTGTTGGCTACTCAGGCCGGAAAAAGGATTCAGAGGTATGTATTAAAAAAGACCCCAGTACGTCCAAAACCTGGTCATCATACCCTGCTTATCTCTCTGTGAGACTGGGCACTGGTAGTGCCTGGTATACTGCTTTCACATTATGAGAACATATGCTGACAGCAACAAGAACCATTGCAGGTTACCACCGACAGGACTGTGAAGTTGAATAACTTTTTCATAGTGATGAATGAGTTATTTGAATGAGTTCTTAGTTGGCAAGTGGGTGGTTTTTCCAGAATGCCAGCTACAAAATATGTTTTGAGAATACGTCCTCCTCCTTGCAATTAGGCCCAAAGATTATATTTCTCCATCATTTCCAGGATCAAGGTAATGAAATACAGCATTGCACGTAAAAACAGTTGGGAACATTTTTTCACTTTGTTAAATTGCACCAGCGATTCACCTCCTTATAGTGTCCCGGTGAAATGTGAAAAAGCTGATTCCCATCTTGCTTCGGATTCCACTTTCCATTTGGTATTCTCTATTATTACTGCCGTAGGCTGCACATTCTTTTCCTAAGCTATCTGGTCGAAAACCAAAAGAAAAACAATCAACCCATTTGCATCTACATCTATGTCTACTTTATTGACTTAGATAAAGCAGAAAACTGCATCACATCAGTTTAAAAGATATCAAATAAATAAATTCTACAAGATCATCATACAGGATAAAGAATTATCGTCATACAATATAAAATTAAAATTAGAGTTTCCTAACCCCCACCCACCCCCACATAAAACCACCCAAAATTCCTTAGAAAGTATACTTGTATAAGGGCAGGAGCTATAAATGGAATTTCTGGCATGTGAGTTTACAAAGAATTCGCCGGAAATGGAATATTTCTGCAGCATCAGAGCAGTGGTAACTGGGTTTATTCTTGGTCTGTACACGTATTTTGAAGTGTTGTTTCTTCATTGTCATACGTGACCTTTACTTCAGCCAATGCATGTAGGGGTGTTTTAAATCATTAAGCCTCATAGGATGAGCTTCTTAGAGTTCAAGTCATTGTTCCTACTTAGATTTCCTGCTTATTTTTTCCCCATGGGTTTTTTCTGGCCTCTGTCTGACAGTAATGTTTGTTGTAAACGGTCGCTCAGCTCTGCTTTTTGTTGGTAGCATTCTTGGATGTAATGAGAGGTTGTAGTATAACTTACTGTTATAGGTCCCAGTGCTCAGCCCAAACTGCCAAAATAAACCTAATGCTTTTATCATGTTTGTGTTCTGCGTGGTGGAGCTAAAATCCGGGATTTTATGGTATAGCCTCTAGATGTCTTATGTTTTACAAATTTTCTTTGTAAGTTGTCTGATTTAGTTGTGTTATATCAGGGGTCCATTTAAAATAACTGTGCTAAGGTGGACGCTCCAGTATACATATTGATTTAAATGAAATAAATTTGTCCACTTTTCTCATTCCAAAAGACTTGCTAAACCAAACCCCTGGTCCTAGAGAGCCAGAGTTCAGTAGGTTTCTGTAGTGTTCATGAAATGAATGTTTTAACCATTGACTTACTCTCAGTTTTCATTTTATTTTTCAGATATTCTACCAGTTTACATCATTTCTTACTCCAGGGATCATTTATCACTGTGATTTGACACAGGAGAAGTTTGAAGCTAAGGTGCTCTATTTGCATTTATTTTCTGGCAGGGTCCTCTCTGAATGAATTTTCAGAGCTGCAAGCACATCAACACCTCGTCCTCCTACAATCTGCTCGGTATTTTTGGTTATATCTGTCAGTGTGGATGATGCTATTTTGTTTTGACTGAGAGTAGTAGCCTTTTCATAGACTGGGTTGGAGCTTACCCTAACTTCTGGCCAGTGAACCCCAGCTACAGCCAAGAGCCCATCCTTCACAGCGGCCAAATGCACTTGGTTCACTGGCGTTGTAAAAAGGCCTTAAAATTAAAATAGTCATCAAAAAGGAAACTCAGTACAAACAGAAATTCATTTATGGCTTTCTAGTAATGTGTTTTTGCTCTCTGATAAAAAATATGACACAGATGTGCCTCGTTTTCCCAAATTATGCCAAAAAAGTTGCTGGCATAATCAATAAAAGCCTATTTGTGGCTTCATACTCTATCTGTGTGGGCTAACTGGCTTTCCTATGACATAGCTGAAGTGTGGCATAGCTGAAGAAATTAAGGGCGCATTTTTTGGGACTATTTTGGAATAAGAATAGACGGAATGGTCTGTTTACGTGTCTTGGGGGAGTTATTCTGTTTCACGATGAATGGAATGCTATTTTACTTTATTAGCTTCGCCATGTCATGCAAAATAAATTACACACACAATAAAAAAATAAATAAATCATGGCAGGGCAGGGCAACCGCAACAGCATAGAGCCAATTACTGTGGGCCCAGACCATTCATTCTGCTCTCAATAGCAGAATGAATGGAATAAACAGAATATGGTTTACTCGGAATACACAGAATACACGTTTGTTTGTTTTTTGTATTATTTTGGCGCCAAAATCGTGTGTGGCCCACTGGTGGGCTTCTTCTCAGCTGTAATTTCTGGAATGGAGTAAAAATCCAAAATGTCTGACTCATGCATGATGGATGCAACTGTCCTTGACCTTAGTTCTGTTTCTTCCTTAATTGAAGAAACTCAAGAAGATCCAGGAGTAGAAAAAAAAGTGCTCTTGCCTGGTCAAGAGAAATGATCCTAGCCTTAATTGCATTGTACCAAAGCAACAAAAATCTTTTCAGTAAGGTTACAATCAAGAAGAAAAGGGTGTGGGAAGGAATATGCTCTCGGATACCCGAGATGGGTTTTGAGGGAGTGGAAACTCTTAGTGGAACAACTGTGAGGGAAAGTGGAAGTCATTAATGGCTGCCTAGTGTAAGACAGTAGACCTCAACAATTGGAGTGGCAATGGCCGAATGGAATGTGCCTATTATAAGGAATTGTCAGAGGTTTATGGTTACTGACCGACAGTCTGGCCCACAGCCACAACCAGTATCTCCAGAATAGAGATTCCACGGGATCTCAATTTGATGACAAAGAAGATCGAGAAAAAAACTCCACTGAGTTGTCAGCTGTGTCTAAAAAAAGGCACATTAGTCCACAAGAGAACAGCAAAAAGCCAAAGCAGAAAGAGAGAAAGAAAATGGAAGACATGGTGCCATGGCTTGAAGATAACAAAAAGTGAAAAGGCTGCACAGTAGGAGAAGCACTTGAAAGAACTGAAGGAAATGCACAAAGAGCAGATGGAAGTGTTAAGTGGTCTTCTGCAAGTCATAAAAGACATGGAAAAATGAGTTATTAAGGCAAAAAAAATCGAGGCAATACTTGTGTCCGAAGTTTTATCCATGTCTTAATGAATGAAAAATTGTCAGGTACAGTGCATTTCAGTTCATGCATGCTGAGCTAAGAGGCAAACTTCCTACCCTTAGCATAGTCCTATTGCATCTTTTGTTGGCAACTATTCTGAGTATAAATTATTTTTATTTGAAATATTTTCACCAAAACACTATTTTAAAGAAACAAGTTAATTTCTTGTATTAATTCTGTGACTTTCACTTGCCACATGTATTGGTTTCCAGATGCTGAAATATTAATTAATATTTGAATTTTTTTTAAAATAACCTTTTAGAGTGAGATTTAATTCAGCATACTGCATACATGTACAGAGCATGAAACATTAAAGTTTCATTGGTTTTGACCAAGTGATCATCACTTTTTATTCAACTTCATAATTTCATTCTTTTCCCATTCTCTTTAACATTAACTTTGTCATGAATTTACATGGTAACAAATTAAATGGTCAGTAGTAGCAGGGTTAACACGGTCACCAGAAGGTGGAAAAGTGGAAAGTCAGACTCTTGAATTTTTAATTTCGGTCTTAAAAAATACATACAAGCATGCATACACAATACACAGGGGTGGGTAGAAAACGAAGACCTAAGACCTAAGACCCAAAAACGAAGACCCCCTCAGAATCACTTATAAATATCTAGAAACGGGTATCTCGACCTTAGATGTGTAAGAAACAACAATATGTTCAATTATACAAAGTTTCGACCAGGGTCTTCGTTTTCTACACAATCCCCCCGGTGTGTAGAAAACGAAGACCCTGGTCGAAATTTTGTGTAATTGGAAATCGTAAGGAGCCGTGTTGTTTGTTACACTCCTTTAGTGTCTAGAAGTCGTTAAAAGCAGTTTCCAGTCGTTTCCGAGTGATTTTGAGGGGGGTCTTCGTTTTCTACACACCGGGGGGATTGTGTAGAAAACGAAGACCCTGGTCGAAACTTTGTATAATTGAACATATTGTTGTTTCTTACACATCTAAGGTCGAGATACCCGTTTCTAGATATTTATAAGTGATTCTGAGGGGGTCTTCGTTTTTGGGTCTTAGGTCTTAGGTCTTCGTTTTCTACCCACCCCAATACACAGTGCTCATTTTTTGCATTAAAAAAATTTCAATGCGAAACTTTATTGACAGATGAAATGGTATAATTATGAAATGAATCATATATTGAACTGCGGATATGAAATCAAATGAAGCCATGATCCTCGCAGTTATGGACACACAAGTTAATTTCCAGATGCTGAATTGTTGATGCTGTATTGTTCAACAGCACAAAAATATCAGGTGAAAACCAGCAATTACAGTCTAGTTCCAAATCCAGTGAATTTTGTGTCCCACTTTCTGTGCAAAGGCTGTGAAATGACAAGAGATTTCATAGTGATGTATAACTATTGCATAGTTCCTGACCTTTAACAGCACTAGCGATGTCTTTAAAACCTCCTATCTGCATACAACTGCTGAATTACCTGCTCCTGTTCCTCTTCTGCTCTTCGATCATTTTGCAAAATGTTCTGAAAGTCGTTCACCACAGCCTCGCCACCTTTCTTGGGGAATTCTTCTGCATCTCCACCATCCATGAGACAAAGATTATGAAGAACACAAGTTGCAACTACAGTATCTGGAATATGCTTAATGTCCATATCCATGTATTTCAACTTTCTAAATCATCCTTTTAAACAAGCAAAAGACCTTTCCACTACCATGTGGGTGGATCACTGTTCAAAATTGTAATATGCTGTCTTGTCAGTTTTCCATAGTCCTTGGAAGGAGGCATTAGCCATGGCTTCAGTGGATATGCTGAATCCCAAAGCAATCATAGAGGTCTGAGTTTGTTAAAACATGTGCATCATGTTACCCTGGTCCCAGACGTTTTTCTTTGTTTTCCACAGACAAATTTTAGCCACAAAGTGGCGACAACAATCCACAAAGCGGTGAGGGAAGAAAAGCCTCTGGTTTCTGTCGCTGCGAATCTGACTTCCATGCAGATGTCAACTATCAAAGGCTTCAAAATCATTGTTAAGAAAACAACCAGTGAGAATCATGCCATCATGTGCTCGTCAGCCGGAAATTTGTTCAGTGGCTGACAAGGACATGATGGTACAATTCTCATTGGTTGTTTTCTTAACGGTGATTTTGAAGCGTTTGAAGCTCCATTTCCCCTTACACTGTGCATCAATGGAGAGGAACCTCTCTACAGGGGTTTCTCACAAAGATGTCAACACCACAAATGCCACAACGTTTGCTCGCAAAACTGGTGATATCAATTTTAAGTAAATGAACCGCTTTATTATATGGCCCATACGTACAGCCCCACGTGCACTTTCATTGTAAAAGCATCGGGAAAATCCCCATATGAGGGCCGTACGTGTTAGTGTGAGCAGGCCCCAAAAAAGCTGTAGAGCCCTGTTAGGAACATTTACAGTTCTCTGCATGATACAGTTTTAGAGGATTTCATCACACGTAAACATCTGAGTTTATTTACAACCTGAAAAGTAATACAAACAACATACCAGATAAGTTGTCAGTGTAAATTTGTAGTTTTTTTGTCCCAACTTCAACCTCTGAGTGTTCATGTATAGTATGAAGAGGCCACTTGATAAAATGCTTACTGACTGAGTGGGAGGGCGAGATGGGAAAATATTTGACCCTCAGTCATGGACCATGACCTCAGGCCAAATATTTTCCCGGCCAGCCCTCCCACTCAGTCAATAAGTACACATTATATCTCTCATAGTATGTATGCTATGATTGGCCAATTTAGCTGGCTGAATTCAACAGTGTAGCCCGCTTAATTTCAGGGTTTTCTTTCCTGCTCGATCCGTTTTCCAAGAGATATAATAAGTATCATACTAACCTCGTTGTAAATTAAAAAAAACAACAACAACAACAAAACAAAACAAAAAAACAGGGGGCCTTGAACTCGGTTAGTAAGAGGTACTTATAATTTTATTGCACTTCTAGCCTTGTGGGGTAAGATATGTCAATGCTTTGCCAAGTATGCACATATTCAACTTTTGTTGAATGTGTGTATACCAACTAGCATTCAGCTTACTGCTAGGCCAAGTGATGAAGATATTTGTCATGCTTTTAAGAGTTGTGCACACTCCTTGTAAACAGTTGTATGTGTACGCAGATAATTCAGAAACATTAAACCTATCTGCAATGCACCAAAATGGCTCCTGGTTTCCAAGGAACCACAGAGTTATCAGATGTTTCTCAACAGAAACTGGAGATCTGCCATCACGATCTAGCATTTGTGGAATCTCACATCAATTAGCAAATCGCTCTAACACAACTTTAAATGTTCCTCTACTTATTCTGAAGCACCTTATTCTTATTATTCTGAAGCACCTTATTCTTATTATTCTGAAAGTCACTCAGAGAATAAGAGGGGACAATCTCCTTCATGAATCCTTTAATGCGGTGCTGCTTTGGACACCTCCAGTCAGGGCACTTTAATAGGGCCTATTTACATGGAGATAGGGTCACCCTCCTAGGAGGGTCACCCTACTAGTAGCGTGACCCTCCTGTATTGTTTTTCGTGGTTGTGTTTACATGTCAGGTAGGGTCACCCTAGAAGTAGGGTTACCCTATCAACTAGGTAGGGTGACCCTCCTGGGAGGGCCAGCTTTTTGTTTACTTAAGCCATGTAAAGGCTCAAGGTAGGATGACCCTAGGGAGAGGGCTATCTCGAATTGCATCAAATGACATATTTGGGGCGCCAAATTTTCGAACACAAAAACGAAATGGTGTCCCATGCATATTGACCTGGCAAATGTTTCCAAAGATATCAAGCAGAAGCTATCACAAATGAGCATCAAAGTGATGAGAATAATGTAGAAGAATGTAATGTGTCTATGGACATCCCAAATGTAGATCAAGCCTCAACGCCTCCGATTTCTTCGACGCCTTCGACGAGCTGACGTCCAAACAACAACAGTTAGAAGACCACCAAAAGAAAAGCTAAGCCTACAAGCGATCCAGTAGCGCCAAAAAAAACCTAAGAAGTTTGCCTGGTCACCTGAAGCTGCCGAGGTGCTTTTAAAGTACATGAAAGAATTTAAAACACAGTGTGAATACAACGCAACCGACTTTGAAGCTGACCTAGCGATTTTGTTGTTTACGAACCTTAGTGACCAAACCATGACGATAACCCTACCGCCAGGGTAACTCTTGCTTGTCGAGTTAGCATGTAAAGGAGGGCTATGTTTTGACCCTTTTTGGTAGGGTGATACTCCTAGGAGGGTGATCCTATCTCCATGTAAACAGGCCCTTAGAAGTACAAAGCAGTCACCATCCTCGTTTTCCTTCAGCTATCTTGAACACTGTGTCAGTCAAAAAATCGACAAAATGGCCACAATTATGGCCACAATTTCTGCCTCTGTTTCAATGTTAGTGGGCCCAAAGCACTCCTCACATACTAGCCAGAATTTTAGTCATGTCCAGACTATTCTGAGTTTTAGTTCTCAGGTCACCTCTGCAAGAACAATTCCGCTTTCGGAATATGTGTTCTTTTGGAAAACCATATTCCTGTCATTCAGTCAATTCTAAACCAGAATAGGAATAGACAGAATAGTCCCAAAAAATGCACCCTAAGAATGTGGAGAGTGTCCTGTCTTGACTGGCAGTGGGTGCTTAAGGTTCATATTAATAGTAAAAGACCGTTTCTGAATTTAAACAAGGCATGTCCAAATGAGAAGGTTTTGTAATGACAATTAGTTTTACTTCACATTTTGGAGACCGAGCCCCGCCTTGAAAAAAGAGGGGGAAGTGAACTCGGAAATGGCCTGTTTAAAGCATGTTATTGTATTTTGTTGCAGGTTTTCCGGGAAACGGAGGTGAAAGGGTTTGCCACAAGTGAATACCAAACTGTTCAAGTCTTTTTCCCCAGTAAGGATGGAACTAAGATTCCAATGTTTATTGTTCACAAGAAGGTGGGTGATATTGTTACTGGTGTACTTTGTTATGTAATTGGTGGAAATTGTTTTGGGAGCCTGGTTGGGTTGAGGCGTGGCAAATTATAATGGGTGCCGTACACAGGGGAGAGTGTCCAGGACTCTATATATGGATAAGTGGCCTTTCTAAGCTCCCTTCTTTTTGTCAATTCTTAATGCATTAACTTCAAACATTTTTGCTTGGC
>BLFK01000901.1:1023380-1045880 GCA_014634185.1 Astreopora myriophthalma
CACCCAGTGTACTTGGCTTCTACCAGTGCATGAGTGTTGACTGTCGCAGTATTAATTTGCAGACCAACAGGTATACCTGTTACCACGCCAAACATGGTGTGTGTTTTATATTAATACTGAACTTTTGGGTTAACCTATAGAGTCATGGACATGCTGAAGTTTCATAAATTTACCATTGGCCATGCATGGTAAGTGACTTTATTTCCTTCTGTTGCTGCTTTAATCTGATTTTCACTAGTGTATTAGCACAAGCATGAGCAGAAGCACAAAAAAGAATGAATGTAGTTCGTTTTTCTCACGATTATGTTATGCCTATGCCATGCTTATGTTGCAGTGTGAACGAATGTGAAACGAGCATTATAGGCATAATTGCAAGCCACTCAACCAACCAGGTCATCATTAGATAACACAGGGGTGAAGTAGTTTCTGCATCTGCAATTATGACAATCCACAGAAAACACCTAACCCTACCCCTGACCACTGGTCACCAAATCTGCGTCACCCGATGTTATTTAATACTGACCAACCAACCATCCCTCACTTTAACCCAGGGCTTGTGGAGAAATTTGTTATTAACAAAATCGCGGAGTCTTGACCCTGCATCTTGAATGAAGTGGAGGAAAGCTGGTATCAAGAAATTTGTTAGTACTGGGCCTGCACATGGCCTTACACTCATGTTCTGGTGTTCTCTCTTGCTTCTTAATTTGTTATGGTGTGCTTATGCTTATGCACTAGTGAAAAGCAGCATTTACTTTTCGTTATTTGTTCAGGATGTAGTGGGGCTTTTTAAATCTATTTGACTGTGGGCATAGGCAAGTCAACAGATGTTTGGTTGTATCAACTTTGCTCATGCATTGCCTATTTTGTCCAACTGTCCGTACTCCTGTTTGAAGGCAGCTGCTGAACAATGGCATGTTTGTGTAGGGATTCAGTGACACTGCCACAGCTAATAAAGAAATAAGATGCAAAACGTCAGTGCCTTCTATCTCAGTTAAATTACATGTGCAAATGATTCAGAATGAGAGCTGTGAGAAGCCGGATGCCTTACCGTACTTGTTGTTGCTGATGTAATGTTTAGGAAGGAGCAACAGTATCATATTAGGGTTACCAATAAAACACATGCTGTGAGTTTTTGAACAGTTTCAAAAACCCATGCTGCCGGATTTTGGATAATTAAGTGACATGAAAACACTAGGCAAAATAATTTCTACACGAAGTGAAGGTCTTGCAATAAAGAAACTAAATTATATGCAGCTTGAAAAAGTGGTTTTTCATTGGCTGTCAAGGTTCATGTAACTTTGAGATGAAATCACTCCAAAATGAGCAGGAAAAAGATCGTTTGGATAGTTTTATTCCATGAGCTAGGCTACCTATATTTGGTCCAACCTGAAATAAAAGCTGTCATCTTTTGGATAATTCTACATACAGTACCAGTATTGATTACCATTATCTAAGTATGAACATCACTAGTGATCTTTATGTAAAGATCAATGTCTATCTTTTCATTGATAATTTAGTGTTCTTTGGATTGTTTCTGTATTCAACCCCAATTTCCCCCGTAATGCTGTTAGACAGGCTCCTAAAAATACAGCTTAGCTCTTAAATCAGTCATTTGTTCTCTTTACATTTCCAAGGACAACTGATTTTGGAACTCCTGATAAGAAAGAAGACTTTGAGTGGCTTATCAAGTGAGTCTTTTAGTCTATATCTTCCCTACTACCTATGCGCCACATACCCAACACAGCAGCCACAGACTGATAAACTGCCAGACTGGCCCTGTTTGGAAGATCTTAGTAATAGTTATTATTGAGAAACTATAAAGGAAAGGGATAGCAAACAGACACAGAGATGTACAGTGAGGGTAATTCCATAAACACACATTATTATTTTCCACAGAAAATTACACAATTGGGCATGCCCATAGGCCAGTCTAGGCGGTTCATGCTTTAAGAATGAATTAGAAAATTATCAAAGGTTAACAAAAAGGAAGGAGAACATAATCGTGACTAAATAAAAACAAAAAGAAAAGCCATTATGCTACCTAATCTAACATGCTACAGACATGAACAATTAGGGGGAAACATTAACGTGAACTTAAATAAGTGCAAACTAAGGTGTTCAAGAATGTTTGCTTGATCTTTCTTTTAAACAACGTGTTGGAAAGATTTCTTTTTGCTACAAGCATTGTGTTCCATACTTTTTGTTCTGTTCGAGAGAATAAATTACCTTGAACTGATATCCTAAGAAGGTTAATATATAGATTTAGCCAAGCCTAAAAGCGGGGCTCCCATTTAGTACTTTCATTTCCCTTTAAACTGTAAAACCATTCTAAAATATTGCGAAGGAATTCACAAACGTTTTTGACTATATTTTAGTGTCGAGGTCGGCCGCTTCTCAGCGTTCTTCGTTAACATTTTGTCTGTCTTCTGGAGCCCGGACTCTTTCTGCTTGTCGGCGTTCTTCGCTATAATTTCGTCTCCTTTCTCTTTCCCTAGCGTGCCTTCTTTGGCGATCTTCGCTCATTCTTCCCCAGTTAATTCTTGCTCTCTGCCGCTCTCTTTCCCGTTGCTCTTCACCTGAACCCTGTGTTCTGCAA
Source organism: Astreopora myriophthalma (assembly GCA_014634185.1). Classification (NCBI taxonomy): domain Eukaryota; kingdom Metazoa; phylum Cnidaria; class Anthozoa; order Scleractinia; family Acroporidae; genus Astreopora; species Astreopora myriophthalma. The sequence goes on from BLFK01000901.1 coordinate 1,025,977, forward strand.
ATTTCAGTCGTCAACGCAATTTCCCGCCAAAAATACGCGAGCTACCAGAACTCGAGACTTGAGCCCGCGATCTAGTAAAACAATTACTGGTCAGCGGACAGCTTCCAAATAAATCAGGTCACGTCGATGAGTTCACACATGAGCCCACAATATGGTCATGTGATACTGGTCAGTGGCTATCCCGTTTTGACAGCTGTCAATTGACCATGTGAATGTCCAATATAAGAGATGTGGATTTGCCAAGACACGCCTGAGATACCCCTCCCTTCCTTTTGATAGTCTCCCCTACCCTACCCGTACAATCTGTAGACGTGTACGTGCGCTCGGTCAGTCACGTGACAACCAAACGAAAAGAGGTTGACCATATTCCAAGAGTATGGGGCTCTGTCCCACGCACGCTTTGCAGCGGTAAAATATTAGTGTTAATAAATAAGGGAATTGCGTGTTCGTTGCGATCAGAAACAGATGAGACGAAGGGATCGTTTCTGCAGTTTTAGAAGCTTGTCAAGGTAGGACTTACAAGCCTGCATGACCCCAAGCTGTTAGGCTGTAAGTTAAATAGGGAGCTATCAGAGTTCGACATACATGTATGCCTTGGTACAAAGTGTGTTGTAATTTTACTTCTACTTATTTTAATGGTTATGTGATGTGATCAATATACACCACCGATTCTTGTCAATTAGAATCCTAAGGTATCTCATATACTCTGTTTATACCGTTTTTTGCTAGTTGCGTGACGTCACGCTGAGGACTGTTTGTGTCGCGACCTTGGACCCGGGCCCCCGAGTGTTTTTGGTTGTTTTTTTTGTTGGGATTTTGGAAGATTAGTTGTCGTTCGGGGGCAACTGATCTGTACTCTGTTTATTCAAGTTGATAGTGGAATCAACATACTCCTTATATTCCAGTGCCACATTCTTATTCTGTTCATTATGAAATATCACGAGTTTAGGTTGATAAGTAAGTTTGCTTTGAGCAGAGTAACATTACACGAACTTAGTTCAAAATAAAAAATTATTTACTCTTCTTTATGATCCTGCTGGAAATCCTTTTCCTGACAGTATTGAACAATTTATAGGAACTTTAAGAACTTTAATTCTGAAATTTTCAGAACGGACTTAAGGAATTAAACTTGGGAAACAGTTTTAAATTGTCATGATTGTAACAATTGTTTGTCCAGATTTCTTAAGTAATAAACATGCCCCTCAAAATCCTAAGAATTAAAAATAAATCTTGCAAACCGTGGATAATGTTGGGCTTATAGAAATCTATAAGACAGCGTGATAAGTCTTATAAAAAATGGCTCACTACCCAAAATATAGTCTGGCTTAATAAATATAAGCTGTATCGGAATAAAATAGTCTCAATCAATAGACACTACCCTGATCTTTATTCCAATAATGTTTTATCAAACTCCAATAATACTACAAAAATGTGGGATAATATTAATTAGAAAATTAATAAGAAACGACCTAGCTCCCACATTGATAAGATAACAGAAAATAATAAGCAGTATTGTGAATTAAGAAGACGGGTGAAATAGTCAGTTCAATAAATAGTGGTTTGCTATGATTCAGAAAGGGGGTTCTGTATGAGACGAGTGTGATCTTGCCTGAGTAGAGTTTAGAGCAGAATAAGCGAAATTTACAAGCACTGCCAGCAGGCAGAATAAGCCATTTTATTTCCAGAAATTATCCAAGCCTACCTCCAACGAACAATCCTTTTCAATACCAGTAATTTCTCCTTGTTTCTTGTAACATTAAGACATTTTGCCCCTCTTGAAACACTCATTCACACACTTGATGAATGGTGCCCGGATAGGTTCTCAACATTTGTTGTAAAATTTGACTGGAATTCCATCATTACCAGGAGCTTTCTTCCACTGAAAACATTCCGGAACTCTAGCACATTCCTAGGAAGTTGTTTTCCTCACACAATAGCATTTGTTCCTCTGTATGTCTAAGGACATTTAAATTATTCAAGAAGGCTTCCATTTCTTGTACGTTATCTGCATTCTTATTTTTGCTTGTATCTAATTCTTGATGGAAACATTCTTGTTCCGAAAGAATATGAAGGGATCTATGATGATCGAACCACTGGTTTTTAATATTTTCACTTGTTTTCTAATGCGGTTCTTTTTCTCTAAATGTAAAAATTGTTTGGTACTCTTTTCGCGAGGTTCACACCATTCATTCCGTCATTGGTGATTCGGTGATCAAGCACATCGAACCAAAGAAGCTATGTCAAAGACCTGTGCGTAAATTTTCATATCCCGGGAAAACCACCGATGAAATCGCCGAGGCTGTTAACGGTATTGCCCTCGCAACTGATCCATCTCATGTTATAATTCATGCGGGCACCAACAATCTACCAATAGATTTTGCCGAATCATGTGCTGCTAAAATCAAGAACCTTGCTCTGAAACTGAAGAGTAAGTTTCCAAACTCAACAATTGCGATTTAAGGAATAATCTATAGAGAAGACATCAGATTCGACACGTAACGAAATCAACGAGATGGTCAAGATAATGGCAGAAGAACATAATAACATTTGTACATATACACGGCATCCTTGTAAAGCAGGTCTATTATTATTTTATTACATGTAGTTAGCTTTTTTATAATTAGTGTGTTAGTGTAGCTAGTGTTTTTATTCTGTAATAATTGTAAACACCGTGTAATAGTAATAGTAGTAGTAGTAATAGTAATGACTTTATTTTAAGAGGGTAGTACGTAACAATTTAAGTAGAACTGATGACCCTGTGGCCCTCTATAAAGTAATCTAATCAATACATAAAATTAACATAAATAAAAGTAATAATAATTTGATGTATATAAATTAAAAACATATTAATAAAAGTACACATATATCATACTAAAAATTCTTAACAATAAAAACATGCTAAAATTTCATTTTCCATATCATAAAAAAATTCATATTACTATTTTGTTTACTAAGTAAATTGTTTATAACTTTCTTTTTGAAAGCTTTGGTATTCTTTAGTTCTTTAAGGTCTTTATCCAGGTTATTCCATTCTTTGATTGATCGTACAGTAAGTGTTCGCCAACCTTCTGTTTCATTTTTATAACGGGGACAATTAAAATTTTAGTTACTAAAGCGGGTACTTCTATTGTGGGTGTCTGAGTTCAACTTTAGCATGTGCTTCAGGTAGACTGGCGTCTTTCCTAAGATTCTCTTGAGGAGTAAAGAACGTCTAATTGCATAAGATTCATGATAAAATGGTATCCAGTTTAATGAGTTGAACAGTGGAACAGAACGAGAGCAAGGTTCAGCGTCTAAGATGATTCTTGCTGCTCTTTTCTGTAACTTAAAGATGCTGTTTATATTTCCTTTTGATGTTGATGTCCATATATTAGCACCATAGAGAATAACAGGCTTAATCATTGCTTTATAGTAAATTTCTCTTTGATTTCTCTTCAAATATGGGCTAATATGTTTCAGCAGGCCAATTCGTTTTGAGATCTTTCTAGCGAGGATTTCACAATGATTTGTGAAGTCAAGATCTTCATCAACCTCGATTACCAGGATTTTATGTGAATGGACATTCTCAATTGGTGAATTGTTGAGAATTATAGACAGTTGATCTACACTGCTGTTTTGTGCTAGATGTTGCTTTTCCATGCGTTTTCTCAGTCTCTTGCCTCTAATAAGCATTGATTTCGTTTTCTTCTCGTTGATGATCATTTTATTCATTTTTTCCCACTGTTGGATATTTTCTAAATCTTATTGAATTTTGTTATTCATCGGTGAGATGTTATCCCATCTTGGACTTGATATTAATGTTGCATCATCGGCGTAGATATTCATACTTGAATTTTGGACGTAAAGTGGGGCATCATTTATGAAGATAAGAAAAAGCATGGGAGCAACGATGGTTCCTTGTGGAATACCTTGGTTGATTGGTAACAGAGAAGACGTACATCCGTTCACTTTCACACATTGTTGTCTGTCTGACAGATAGGAGTGAAACCATTTCACTGCTGAATCACTAAGGCCGTACATCTGAAGTTTCTGCAGCAAAGTTTCATGATTTACGAGGTCAAATGCCTTCTTGAAGTCGATTGAAATCATCCCAGTTACCTTATCGTTATCCATGTTAAAGAGCAGTTCATCTGTTAACTTTATAAGGGCTGTTTCTGTAGAGTGGTTTTCTCGGAATGCAGATTGATACTTAAAGATGAGATTGTTTTCATTTAAATAGCTTGTAAGTGACTTCGTTACGTGTCTTTCAAGAATCTTGGAAAGCACTGGCAGGACTGCAGTGGGTCGATAATTATTGACATCATCTCTAGGTCCATCTTTGTGCAACGGTGCAACTAGCGCAGTTTTCCACACACTTGGAAAAACACTGCTGTCAATTGAGATGTTCATCAATTCCACCAAAGGGGTTTTTAGAGCTGGTGCAATCAATTTCAAAACTCTTGCGCTTAAAGTGCCCATGTCATGAAGATTTTTATTTTCCTATTTGAAAGTCCATATTAAAAAATGAACTTCTGCGAAAGAATTTTTTGATTCGAACGAAACGCGAATTTTCTACGATTTTTTAAATCCTACTTTTATTTGGTACACCCCTTCCTCTGGTCAGCATTTCATGGGCTCACTGTGACGTACATTAAGGAACGCATGTTGGCGTGGAACGCCAAAGTATCGATTCCTTTTTCAAGATCCGCTGTGTTGTTACATCGAGCGGCAACGAATCTTTCAGGCATTTTTACGGATCAACCCTACAAAAATCCTTATAGCGTTGATGTTATCACGTGTTCCTTAATCTACGTCATAAGTCGAGAGAAGACTTGAGTGAGTGGTGTGCCAAGATGGCGGGCAATTTGAACGCTTTTAAAAAATCGTAGAAAATTCGCGTTTCGTTCGAATCGAAAAATTCTTCCGCAGAAGTTCATTTTTTAATATGGACTTTCAAATAGGAAAATAAAAATTTTCATCACATGGGCACTTTAAGCCATCAGAGCCGGTAGATTTATTTGTTTGTAATTTATTAATAAATTCTAGAATGTCTTTCTCAGTGATTTGAGGTATGTTTTGCGGTGATAAAAAAACGAAGCTTTTCGTTGACGACATCTTGGGTGTTATTTACATTTAGGCGTGAAGCCACATTGACAAACATCGTATCGAGTGATTCAGCTATTTGAACTGAATCATCAATGGTGCCATTGTCTATTTTTAATTTAGTTATTTTAAGTTCACGTTTTTGCGTTCCGCTGAGAGTCTTTAGAGCCTTCCAAATGCCTTTTGGATTTCCTTTGTTCTTTTCTATTGATTCCGTGTCAAAATAAAGTTCTACTAGTACTACTACTACTAGTACTAGTACTACTAGTACTACTAAGTACCACTACCAATGACCCTGAAGAATAATACGTTGAATAGAAGTTTTATTTTTTCTTTCATTTAATTGTTTTCTTTCACTCAAATTTCCTAATGCAATGCAGTTCAAATTGCGTTGCATTACAATTGGATTTAAATATTGGCTTTGCTTTCGCAAAATATTTTTTGAAGGTTCACTTCTTTTTTTTTCTCTCAGTCGCTTTTTGTTTGGAATAATGAATTGCACGAGCTCTGATATTATATTTAAACCAATCCCAGATACTTCTATTATCTGACAACTCAATGTGACCCTCAAGTAACCTTTTAAGTATTTTAGCTGTAAGCTCCTTGATATAGTCATCATCATTCAAAAGAGAGCTATCATTTTCCAAAAACTGGACCCTTTGATATAAATGTCATTGTTACAACAGTACAGTACAGTACAGTACAATACAATACCAAAACTTTATTTCACTTCGAATATTAGGCAGCAATATGCTAATATCTCAGAAGAAAATATCTTCATTAAAGTAAATATTTATACACTGTTTATCGCAGTACACGAAAAATATCTGAAATTTAAAGGAATGGCTGCATTGTCAGTTGATGGCTGGAATAATATCCATTGCCTTAAAATTTAACGGTTTTAAGAATTTTCGTCAGCTTATATGCCTTTTGTTTTGTTTTGTTTTGTTTTTTAATTCCATTTGATGCCTTTTGTGCTTTTTGTCACTTTTAGCATATTGAACTGAAATTTAACCGCGCACAATTTTCATGCGAATTTTTGGCTCATTAAAACACAGGATTGAGTAAGCTTACAGAGAGTTTTAGTTTTGTTCTCTTCCGGGGATTTTGTGGTTTGGTGATTGTTTTAACCAGAATAGGTGCAGTTGTTGTTTTAATTAAGGACTAAAGTAACACCTCTTCAGAACAGTACAAGTGCACGGCCTTGGAAATCTGTGTCCAAATCTCTGGGCCTTGTCAGCATAACACGACTACTACCAGCAGCCCATACGTTACAGACCCTTTTCATGAGATAACACTGCATCAAATTCCCCCTGTATTCCAAGCGGTGGAAGTGATGAGTGAAAGAAAGTTAACTTTTTCACTGGTACAATATGTCCTCCAACTACGAAAGAATGTCTGACTGACTGCTCAACTGTCCGAATGATTACATGGAGGGACTTGCAGATTGGGAATAATGACTTTTGTCCCATACTTTTAACTTTATTTACAAAGAAAACACTTCTTACAATAGCACACTATACTTACAATACAAACACGTAACAAGAAACAGTACAAACGCTACTTACAATATGATATTTACACCACCTACTATATACTTACACTAAAGTACTTCCATTACAATACACTGTCTTACACTACTTCTTACAATACTTTCTTACACTACTTCACCTTTTGTTCTTATTTGTACACCTATAGCATTCATGTTCTAAAAATTGCAGAATGAAAAAGTTTTTCACTTAGCCCAAAACATCTTCAAATTTTTATACTCTGCTTCAATCAAGTGTTTTATATTTTCTTTCAACTAATTTTTCATAGCAGGAGAAGAGAGGAAGACTGTTATTTTCACGACAGCTCCATAAATGTAATTTCCCAACACAATTGAATAATTAAACAAATGGCTTTTGGTATCTGTGACATTAAGATAGTTTTCAATTCAAGTTTCCTTTGGTCTTCCGTTAATAATAACCAATGAGATTCAAATTCATCCCAAAACGCACGAGAGTAAACACAGTGAAAAAAAAAAGTGGTCAATTGTTTCTCAAGAAGTCTTACAAAAAGTGGATAAATCACTTTTTATATCGAGGCATGTTCTTACTAAACATAAGGTGCCGTTAAAGCGCGAGCTTTGTTGAAAACAGAGTTACTATCTGATTTCCCGGAAACGAGAATGACAGACAACTTTGTTGGAATAAATTTGGCCACGCTTTGTGGCAAGTTTAATTGAACAAATTATCAAACTCATAACACCGCAATAAAAATTAAAGTACTTAATCTCCTGTTGATAAATGGGGCGACAAAATTTCGCCTGAGTTGATTCTGTCCAGGCATCAGGAAAAAGTGTTAACGGAACAGGTGGTGAAAATGGGGAGGAGGTGGGAAAGATATTTCTGGGGATCTGTTCAATCTGATGGCGAGGAGAAGAAGGAAGACTACCTCGGCAAATTTTCTATTTCACTACAACGCTTATCATTTGCTCTAACCTCATTGGCTAAACTTACGGTGCTATCCGTACCTGGTACAACCCACCTCCACCGGATTATCACGTGAGCACCACGCCTCGATATAAATTACATTATGTCAGGCCACAATGTCTGCTTTAGTAAGCCAATTATAGCTAAGCGGGAGTTTGACAATAAAATATTCAAAAGTTTAAACTGAAAACATTGCACAAATGTTTCACAGATACCAGATCTTATTAACGAGAATGCTTTTCCTGTTTGTTCATCGTCAATAGAAAATTTGGATTTCAGCTTTGGAAAACCTCTAGACTCTGTCGCCTTATTGGTTCTAAGAAAGCCATAAAAGTCCCTGCTCTTACTTAGGGCTGGATCGAAAATTTTGTCGCCAGTTTGAAATTGCAATGTTCTAATATGATCTTCATTAACTTCTCGGCATAACGTTTTCAGATAACTTGGTACAGCACAATGAACACCAGTCCAGATCAGAAAATTAGAATCTCCTAAGCCATTTTTGTTTTGCGAGGTTAAAGGTCTATATTACTCAAGTCAAACCTTAAGTCACTTATCAGAACGATATTGGCACTATTAAAATCATGATAATATATAAGTTTGCCATGAATTCTGATATTATAATTATTCCAAATGATTTCAATTATTCCAAATGATTTGTTAACAAGTTGGACTTGCAACGTCAAATTTGGAATGAAACTCCGACCAGCATTGCAACAACACTTTATAGAAATGTAGGGGACATGTTACAATCATTAATGCTATAATCACAGGAAAGAAAAGGATCTCTACCAAAAGGCTTTAGTAAAGACAAAAAATAAGTTTTCCAAGGGTAAAAATTGTCCCTCAAAAATCTTGCAATCCATGAAAGTCTGGGTAACATAACTTACGTTGCAAGATCAGTTATATTTAAGCCCCCAGATTCGAAATTATTTATAGCCGCCGTCCTGGCGATTTTATCTGGGCCTTTCCAAAGAAAACTGAATATAATTGTTTGAAGCGACTTTACAAACTCTAAAGGGGTGGTAAGAATTGCCAAGATATATGTAACTTTTGGAAGTAATAAACTCTTAACAATTGTAACTTTACCTAGTAGAGAGAGGCCTCTCGATCCAACTCCAAGTGTATTTGGGATTTGATTCCTTGAAGCTTGTTGTAAAAATTCGTCTGTATCAATTCGTCTTTAGCTAAAATGGACCCCTAATGCTTTAACAGTTGTACCCCACTTAAGTGCTAGGGATGTTTTAGTGTTATAATGCAAGGAGCTAATCCGCATTGCTTCAGTTTTTGTATCATTTACCTTTAGACCGGAACATTTTTCAAGCTGATGATGTGATTTAAAGAGGTTTTGAGCAGATGCGATATCTGATATAAAAGCTATTGGGTCATCCGCATACTGGATAATTTTGAATTATTTTGAATCTAAATTAATCCCTTCTATTTCAGAGCATGAGCGAATAGCGATTGCCAATAACTCTACGGCAATAATAAGTAAGTAAGGAGAGAGAGAGAGGGACTCCCTGCGTTACACCTCTGTTTATTTCCAAGCTCGCTGAGAGTGTTCCATTATCAATGATACAGTTTGTCGTATTACTGTAAAAGGTTTCCATCCATCTCATAACACTGGGTCCGAATCCGAAAACGTCCAAACATTTGAACCGAAAATTCCACTCCAGACTGTCAAAATCTTTCTCGAAATCCCTTAAGAGTAACATTCCGGGGATATTATAAGAATTCGTATAATCCATCATGTCTAAAATTGATCTTGCGGCTTCCCCTATGTAGCGACCCGATACATGACCAGTTTGGTTGCTGTGAATAATTTCCGGTAAAACTTAAACAATTCGGGTCGCTAAAACGTTCGATGCGATTTTGGCATCAACATTGGTCAGGGAGATTGCCCTCCAATTTTCCAAGTAAGTTCTATCTTTATCACGTTTCTCAATAAGAGTAATAACAGCTTGTCTCTCGGATGGGGACATTTCCTTTCTCACAAAAGCCGCATTGAATGAATCGATCAAAATATCCTTAAGCGACGACCAGAAAGTGTTATAAAATTAAATAGCTAACCCGTCGTTACCTGGCGTTTTAAGAACGCTCCTCAGCAGTTATTCCACCCTCGCAAATTAACCAAGACTCATTAGGAATGCTGGGTAAAGTAGGGTTATCAAAGAAAATTGGGATTCTGCGCTGTCCAAATAAAGATTTTTGCTTCTATATAAAATTGGCGTTGTGAATCCATAATCATGAAAGGGTCATTGGAGATTACGCCACTGATATATAATTTTCTTACGTGCTTTTTAACATGATTACGTTTCTCAAGATTTAAAAAGTGTTTACTATTTTTTTCACCATGTTCATGCCATCGAGCTCTTGCTCAAAGTATGATCCCTTCTACCTTGTCTTCGTACAAGATCATGCTTGCATTTTTCCATTGTCGAATGGGTGTCATCCCACAGATTTGTTTGAAACATGACTCCTGGTATCGTTTATTCAATTCCTCCTCTTGTTTCCTTCGAAAATTAGCAATTTGTTTCGAAAACATAATGGAATTTGACTTTATATTAAACTTGACTCAATCCCACAAAGGTCTTGGATCATGTATATCTTTACCCTCATCAAGCCAGTTAGGTAGATTGGTTGTTATCATATTTTTATAATCTTCATTCACTAGTAACGTGGTATTAAGTTTCCAGAAACCAGCACCTCTTCCAGAGGATAGTTTCCTCAAGTTCAAGGAATGTAGCGGAGTGGTCTGTTTTAATCGATGGTGTAATGTTGACCCTTGTAACCAAATCGTGTAATTTGTCCCATATTAATCAGTAATCTAATTTGCAAAATACGAATGGTGAACAACGCCCCCAAGTAAAACTTTGCAATGTTGGATTTTTCAGACACGAAATATCGTGTCAACTAAATTAATTTTGCATTTCATCAATGGGGCTGATTACGTGCATACGAGGAATTGGTAGTCGGCCTTTTTTGTCAAGTGTGATATCTAGAGGACAGTTGAAATCACCACCAATGATTGTTTTCCCTATTGCAATAATAATAATAATTTATTTAACCACGTAAGACACCCAGGAGCCGGAGGCTCGTTGTAACGTGTACGTGAAATAATCAACTGAAATCAGAACAAATCAAATCAAATGTTAGTTTTTGTGGAGAGGGGAAAACCGGAGAACCCGGAGAAAAACCTCTCGAAGCAGAGTAGAGAAACCAACGAACTCAGCCTACGTATGACGCCGAGACCGGGAATCGAACCCGGGCTACATTGGTGGAAGGCGAGTGCTCTCACCACTGCGCCAACCCTGCTCCCTGCTAAGAGACCCTCCCTGTTAAGAGACCCTGCTCAGTCTCTTAACAACTTTGATAAATTACGATAAAATTGAACAGCTTCGACGTCTTTGTTAGGGCCATATGTGTTCGCAATTGTATATACTTCATTGTTAATAGTGGCTTTTATCACAAACCTGCCATCAGAGCTAATTTCACTCATTTGAATATGTAAGTACAAACCATCCCTCAAGAGAATTGCAACACCTCCAGCATTTGCACTCCCATGTGACAACAGAATAGAAGTGCCCCACCCTTCCCCACTGATCCTGTCTTTCAATAGTGGAATGAGTTTCTTGCAAAAATACGAGATCAGCTCTTTGCTTCCTACACCATGTAAAAATTTTCTCTCTGTTTTTTTTGAATTTTTTTCAGGTACTCTCCTCTGCATAACATAAAGGTTCCTAAAAATGGAGTGCAGTATCCATCGCTGCTGCTACTGACGGCTGACCATGATGATCGTGTTGTCCCACTTCATTCCCTTAAGTATATCGCCCAGTTGCATCATACTGTTGGAAATTATGAGAAACAGGTACTACTATTAGCCAGTAAGAAAAATAATAATTCTTGAGCTGCGTGGTACTGTTATGAATTGAAGTGTGATCATCGCAGTTAATGAAGCAACTTAGGCAGTTGCAAAGAAGCTTGAAAAAAAATCCCGGCTTGAACGGGACTCGAACCCATGACCATGCGGTTGCAGTGCACATTGCTTTACCGGTTGAGCTGTCAAGCCAACTGGGAGCTCCAATAACACGAACTCGCAAGTGAACAGCTCTCAGTTGGTTTGATGGCTCAGTTGGTAGAGCAAATGTGCAGTGCAATCGTACAGTGATGGGTTTGAGTCCTGTTCCACCCAGGATTTTTTTTTCCAGGCTTCTTTGCAACTGCTTGAGTTGTTTCTTGCACTGCGGTGATCACACTTCAGTGCATCACATCCGCAGTTGAAACGTGAAAATTTCCTATATTCTTCATCATACGTGGCACCATCACTTAACAAAGAAGGTAGATGAGGTTTGTTGATTGAAGTGTCATAAGAGGTGTTACTTGGATCAGCCTGTCATAAGTGGAGGGCAAAGTAAAGCAAGAAGAGTTCTTTGGAAAAGGTGTTCGTCAAGACAGATGGCACGGTACTATTTCTTGGGAAATTTGAAAAATGGCACACACAAGGGCTGAAATCAAATAAAGTGGAAATCCTCATTAATTCCACCCAGCTGGCCTGGCTGGCTCGCACTGCAGATGCCGGTCGCAGAGCATTCCATGTATGTATGTCATAGTCTAGACCCAAAAACTATCCGTCAAATTAGGTTACTAAAAGTAGGCCTTTGAAATGACCACTCACTGCTGCCATAGCAAGAGAACTGAAAGTCACATCATCGGTCATGCAAAGCAGCAGTGGTAATCACGCAGTGACTGCTGCCACTGCTGTCACGCAGTGGCAGCAGTGGTCGTCTCGATTTGTTTGCCGTTGTTCTTACAAAGGGACTCTCTGACTTATTGCAGCAGATTTTCTCAGTGATCTTTGCAATCAGTCCCAATGGCTGACTTCTTTGTCCTCTGAATCAGATGTGACTTCTGGAGATTTATTATCCATTGCAGTGCTTTCCACCTGTTCTCTGTGTGAGTTTCTCCAACAGCCTGGCTTTTTGTGATGGTCTGTTGTAAGTTCTACTGAACAGTTTTTGACAATATCCAACGACCATGGAGCTTTAGTAGCCGTTTTAGTAACCGCTTAACCGCCAGCGGGTTAGCTCAGTTGGTAGAGCATGGGACTATGTGCGGGAGGTCGTGGGTTCGAACCTCGGCGAGATCATCACTCAGGGTCTTTAGTCTTTGCAGGTGCCTTTGCAATGGCACCTGCAAATGGTTAGACTGTTTAGTCTTCTCGGATAAGGACGATAAACCGTAGGGTCCTGCCTCACAACCCTTGTTCGTAAATAACTTTGTAGGACCTCAAAGAACCCCCACACACTGTTCGCAAAGAGTAGGGGACGTAGATCCCGGTGCTGTGGTCTGGCCCTCATGGTTGGATGGGTTAATGCCCAGAGATATTAGCTGCATAAGCTACTCTAGGGTGAATAAAGTTACGTTCATGTTCATGTTCATGTTCATGCTCTCTTGATGGGCAATTCTTTTAATTGGTGACAACAGATGTAGCCCACCGCACCTAAAATGCAAAATGCAAGTCGCCTTACTACTTTAAACAATTGTTAAAAATCTCCCTAAACCAAGTGTAGGAAACCTTCCTGGCACCCAAACCATAAATTTCAACAGTTGTCAGGAAAACAACGTTCCTGACCCAAAAATCTGAAGACAACCGATACAGGCAACAAATACTTCTGGAGTTATGTATAACAAAACAAACATCCTGGCCTTCTCTATATACATCAGTCTTACCCCATGGTCATATTCTCGCTAGAAGCTTCTTGCTTCGCCAATCCTTGCTTACCTGGCACATTCCTAGTTCGACCTAGCATAACATTGTCTACTCACAGCTTGCTTAAAAAAAAAAAGAGAGATGAGTTAGCTAAAGCTTCAAAGGGTCTGCAGCTCAGCACAAGAGCCGTCGCAGTGTAGTGCCCTCAAGGTGTGCTAGATAAAAAAATTTAATTGTTTTTTCCCAAACGGACCACTAAGGAAGAGGGTTAGAAAACTGTAAGTTGGTCTACTTGAAGTTTTCAGTTTCGTTAAGGTTTCAGTTTTGCCAGCATTGCATTTTTTATTCAAATATGTCATGGATGTGGTCGCCTCATGACCCTGCTTCTTGGTCAAATCAATCGCCAACTACCATTCGTTAATAATTACAGAGGACCTTGCTGTATCCATCGCCACTCTGCTATATTTTAAGTGTCCAGGACCACTTGAAGGTTTTGTACCAAACGTTCCTCTCAATCCGGTTAAGGGTCTATGTACTGTTGCACCATTACGTGAGACAGGTTTGCTTTTCCTATCAGTTGCAACAAGTGAAATCAGTACAATGCAAAGCTTCACAAGGTGAACAATTGGTAAAATGGCACCAAACCAGCCCAAAATTCCGTGTGAGAAACACAAACCTTAGTACTTCTCAATCGTTCGCCACAGTAATGAGACTTGCTCTTATCACCAAGCCTCACTTTGAACCATTCAATTTCTGCATGAGGGAACATCCAATGTCGCTCTTGGTGAATACCCCGAGAAACGATCAAGGGCGGGCACGTCTGGATCGCGGGAGGTGGGAACTAGTGGTCTGGCATTGACGATAGGTGATATTTGAGCTGTTAGGGTTGTCAGTACCTAGTGTGTTGGGTGCTTTGCTGCAACGTCTGCCAGTATGGCTTCCAGTACAAGTCTAGTCACGCCTATCATTCTTCCCTGCCTTACTTGCTTGTGGCAGCTTGCTTCAGATCACCGTCTTTACATCATAACACAAGCTCTCGTTATGGGTAAACAGCAATTTAGACCCGGATCGGTACTTTGAGGCTATACAGTTGTAGTGAACATCGTACATCAGCACTTTAGACAGGTCAGAAATCGTGAAGCCAGTGTAGATTGGGCGATTGAGGAGCAACTTGGTCTTCTTCATACTGACGGCGGCTAGATCTTCGGGAAGGATGCAGAAGGAATTAAAGGAGGGTGATGCAGTCAGTTTGTCTGGGTTTGTCATCAGTTTGACACGGACAGGCTCTCTCGGGTTTTCCATCGTTTTACCAAATACCGCGTGGGTCATGGGTATGAGTGTGAAGAAGATATTGGTACCACCACAATGGTTCTATGTTGACAGATAAGACTACTTAATTATACATTGAATTTACATTTGTGTCCTCTTGAGAACTTTATCCATGCAATTACTTTGAAGTCTCTCGTGATCTCATTCCGGTGACAAGGTAGAATTATAAAATTAGACAAGCCCTACCTGGAACGGATTCTACGTTGTCACCATGGCAACGATGGACTACGTTCCTACCCTTAGGAACCTCCCACCCATTGAAGTTGCGTTAAGTTTTACTTTAGATGCATGCGTTAAAGTCTTTGAAGTATGAGTTCTCGCAGCCGCAATGTCCATCTCCCGTAATCCGTCATTGCCATCGTCACAAGGTAGAATCCAAATCAAACTTCACTTTCCAGGAAAGGCTTGTTTTTAAATTTTATAATTTTTTCCCGATAAGTGGAAAAATGATAGTGACTTTCCTTTATAAGACTGAAGGAAAATGTTCAAACATGCCTAACTATATGCTAACTATGTATAAAAGATCCCAGTGGTCACGAAAAGTTTGAAGAAAATAATGTATAATCAGCTGGATAAATGTTTGACTGATACTAAGCGGCTGCCAAAGCACCAGTCTGGGTTTCACTCCACAGTGACTGCTGTATTCAAGGCAAACGATAGTTGGTCACTGAATATTGATGCTGTTGCCTTTGGATCTCAGAAAGGCCTCGTTTGGAGCGATTGATGACACAAAATATACGAGTTAATTAAGCGTTGTGGCTATGGGATCAACCAAACCGTACTAGATACTTTAGTGAAGGCGTAGAAAACTACGCGAAATGTGTTTACGAGATGACGTAGAATGATGACTGTCCCCAATACTTCCTTTTACGCGCTTTTTGATGTGACCGGAAGTAAAATTTCACCGTTTCGAATCACAAAAACACGGTGTGGAAAAACTGATTTTCGAATTTTTTTCCCGTTTCCATACCAGGAGGCCGAGTAGATTTGATCAAGATAAAAAAGAAAAATCTGTCATATACACTTTAAAATGAAAAGAATAGAAGCTGAAACACCAGTGTGTGCAGATAGGCCTTCCACTAGTCTCTGATGAGTCCTCCAAAAAAGATGAAGATCAAATGACTCAGATTCGTAGAAAAATAATGGAGAAAAAATGTGTCAAAAATGTTTCTTGTCCAATGAATGAATTTTCTTAGCATACTTTGCCTTCTGGGCTTCTTTATATGAATGTGGGTATAGTAAATTGTTGTGCCATGTCTACGAAAAATATCGGGCAATAATTGATCGGTGTTTTGCATTGCCAGTGGCATAATCGCCTTGGGGAGGATCCTCTGGCATATCATCAACATCGTCCCCACCTAGATCTCCCTCTCTCTGAAGTAAGTCATAGTTGTACAGACATGCAACTGCTACAATTATGAGTGTACAATGTATTTCTTAAAGCTGTTCGCAACCCTGAGTGCAGGCAGGGAAAACGCCGTTTGAAGATCCCGAAACATGTTTCAATGACTCCTCTAGTACGTCTGTGGGCGTTATTGTGGCGAGTCTCGGCATCATTTCCAGGGTTCAGCATGCGAGTCATGAGAAACCATCGACTTGCATATCCACTATCACCCACAGGTAGGTCACTCACACTTCCATTCCGAATTTTTTCCGAAATAACGCAGTTTTAAAAAATTCTGGAATGTTGGGTTGACCCAAGCCATCGAGCAACAATGTCTGCTATTTTAGACTCGAAGCCGCAGATAGCTTGGACGTTTACGGAGCGGGACGTTTCCCGATCTGGACAGATTATTCGCACGTGGGTGCAATCAATAGCACCGGCTGCAAATGGGAATCCCGCAGTATCGTAAAACTTCCTCCTAGTCTTATGCAAATTTGCAGGGACGTAAATGAACCGTGCTTTCTTCTTGCAATGTCCTTGAAAGCTGCTGTATTACCTTGCAGAAGCATAAAACCGCAATGCAACAAGCACTTGGTGAGAGAGGCAGTCCTCGTTGAGTATGACTCTCAAGGCTTTCTTTCAAATGCCAGTTAAATAAATCACCGAATCCTTCCTAAACTGAAATCGCTGCCTAAAAGCACCGTCCCCAAATTCTTCACGGAGGTTCGAACGGTCTCTTGGATGCCGAATTTGTCTTCTGCGTTGACAGTTAGCCCGGTCACGAAGTTGACTGTAGTGTGCTAACTCATTTGTGATTCAAAACATTAGGAATGAACAGACAAACGAGGTCTCACCCTACCTGTAACCCGGTTTAAGCAACCATTGTTTATTAGTCGAAAGTTAGACGCCGTCCAGGCAAGGTTTAGCTTGGATAAACTCCGTTTAAAAAATTAAAATTGCAGACTAAATCCTGGTTTAGACCCAAACGTTCTTAACCGGTGTGTAAACTTCGTTTCAATAATCGGCCCTAAGTGTCTTTTCTGCCTACGCTTCCGTTTTTCTCGAAACACATCCGAATAAGCGCTGCAGTCCTTCCGCCCTCCCCATGATTACTTATCAAGTCGTGGATTGGATGCGTGGAGCCCTGGGCCTCCCCAGAAACGTGCTTTATCATTAATCTAGCCTTGCATAGAACTTGTAGGGTTTGTCTGGTGGTGTACTCAGGATCCCTCCTTCCCGCCCTCAATAAGGGAACGGGCAGGTCACGAGGACCCCACACGTTTTCCTCATTTCCGCGTGTTTTCCGATTACTTCTTTGCACGACCTATGATGTCAGTCCCGCTTGCATTGCTATGACAACAGTGGGTGTCACTTCATAGGCCCATTTCTGTGATAACATAATTTGACGGTTTTGGTTCTAGACTGTTGCGTACTACTGATCCGCTGCAAGCGGAAAGCCACGTGCACTTTCTTCTCAATACTGTGAAGGTTTGCAGTGAACTGTTGCCTTATAGTTTATTTATTTATTTATTTAGTACAGTTCATGGCAACTAATTAACGAAAATAAAAAAAAGGAAGAAAAAGCCTTTGGAGTTGCGCAAAAGAGCCAGAGACCCCTGGCAAGGCACAGCACCATAAATACTAATTACGTAAAACATTATGTCGAAAATTAAGAATTATATCCACATATACCATAAAAATACAAACGGTCAGGCGCAGTTTGAATAGTCATCGAGACCCGGAAATTCCATCAATAAACTAAAGATCACCAAGCCGGCTGGGATACCCCGCAACACCACGCCCAAATGAGTACGAGTCTTGACCAAAACGAACTTCACGCGGTAGAGAGTTCCAGGTATCCACCATTTTTATTAAAAAACGTCTTTGCTCAAGGGAGTTCAGATTCTCCAGTGCAGACTGGACAGCACAGGATATGCACAGGGATCGCACCTACCTTGAAAGTCCTTGAATTTCAAAACTAGCGATTCAAGTCCTTGAAAGTCCTTGAAAATTGCGTTTGGTGCGGGAACGTCCTTGAAATTTGTTGCTCACGGCGTCCAACCCAGGTTGTCAAGTAGCTGATGAGACGAAAATGTTTCTCGCAAAGAAGTAGCGACACAAAATGGTAAAAAATACTGGAAAAAAACCTATTCCAATGGTTTGATTTTGCACTGCATTGAGTCCTTTAAAAATTAAAATTGTACCCTTACACACAGAGATGATCAATATGCAATTGGACCTTATAATGGGGTCTCCCAAAATGTGTTTGCAGGTGTGACAGTATAGATGTGCACATAGTCTGTTGCCAGCAGCACGACTAATGACACACTTAAGATCTTGTTTACCAACCGAATGTCGTCGTTACTAGCAATGAAAATGTCTCATGAGCTGCTGCTTGCCCCCTTCTGCAGTGATCAGAATCGTCTTGAAAGTCTGCTTTCGGAACACCTCTTTGTGTGCTTCAATCAACACTCGCTATCCACCCTCCTTGATTATCTGGGCAGTCATTTATAATCTTTAGTTGACCTTAGTGGAACTGTTATGTTACCTTGCAGACAAATCCATTGCTCATCAGAGTTGACACAAGAGCTGGTCATGGATTCGGTAAACCCACAGCAAAAATTGTAAGCCTATATATTGTAAATTACCATTAAAGAGAGTTTTTTACGTATGACCTTCGTTTTTAAAGGTATCTGTTTTTTTCTTTCTTTAGATCGAGGAATACTCTGATATCTATGCCTTCATCGCAAGAAATCTTAATCTGAAATGGCAAAGTTAGCATGGTATTTTGTCATTCAGGCCTGTCTTTCTGGAATGGCCGCGCATATTGATCTCTAGAATGAAGCGAAATGAGTCATGGCTTCCCACTGGGAAGCAGGTAGCAACGCAAAAGGAATCTATGTGAATTCTCTCTTGAAAATATTTACTTCTTGTTACTTTCTTGGGTTTCTTGACAAGTTATTTTGTTATTTGAACAATAAATAAAGAAACCAACATCTCCACAGAAGGGGAAGGAATGAGTCGGATCAGATAGACCTGTCTTTTGAGTTCCGCATACCGTAACTTTTTTTCCTTGTTAAATGCATGTATATGCTCATAGTATGGTAACCAGCTTATATATCCGAGACAATTTCGGAACACGTTTTTCGTGACTCGCTATTTGTTGACGCACTTTTCTTTTCCTTAACTTCTGCATAATTTTCTTGAAGGTTCGCGTTTTCTGTATTGTTTACCTTTGGTTTGTTCAACAATACTTCTTACAGTTAATCTGTAGACGCATTTAAGCTTATTATCATCGCCTACCATCTGATGAACAGAAATTAATTGACCTTTCAGTTCTCTCACAAAATTTGTTGTAGTTTATCTATATACTCATCTATTGTCATTGCTAGCCATGGCTTTCTGACAAACAGAGGATAGTGCTACGGCATACATATTCCATAAGGCAAAATTGCAAACCATTGGGGATCACTCTCACTGTCACCACCGACAGGTTAATTTATTCTTTGCCACAAATGGCTTAGCGTTTCAAATTGTTTGGGGCTGAATAATATACGAAAACCATAAGCATACGAGACTACATTGGACCATAAACCATACGAGACTACATTGGACAGTGGATCTCGCTGGTACTGTCACCGGCGACAACGTTCCAAATTGTTTGAACTGAAGTAGTATACCTCGCTCATGTACCGCTTCATGTCAGTTGCATATCACTTGCATAAAATATTACTTGCGTATTGGAAAAAGAGAGTGCATGGGAAATATGTCAGACCTTATGCAAATGAGGCTGGAGCAATCTTTTCGTGGAATGTCGGGCATAATTAATTAGCATCCACTTGCCGGGAAGCCCTGAGCAGTGCTTGCACCCCCTCGAACCGAGCAGGTGTTTCGGGATGGTCGGGCAGATCCCCACAAGGATACGAGA
>BLFK01000901.1:1050880-1067627 GCA_014634185.1 Astreopora myriophthalma
CCAGGAAATCGGCTGAATCTTCCGGGTGAAATTAATGACATCATCGCAAAATGAAGAGGAAAAATGTGGCGCTACCCGTTACCCGTACAACGATTTTGGGTTATCTTTAAGGTCTCTATATTCATTGATTATTTTCATCCCGGTGACAGGGCTGAAATTTTCATCCCGGTGTCGGAAATCGCGGTCTGAGAACCCGAGATCTCGGCAACCGGGCCAGCCCGCCTTCTCATATGAACACATCTGAATCTGTACAAAGCATTTAGTGGTGAGGTGAGTTCTTGGTAGTCGGACTGGCCTGGTCAACCGGGCTCATATGAAGAGGCCATAAAAAGGACTAAACAGACCTCGTTTTTTCTGATCTTCAAGTTAAATTGGAATGTTGCGTCAGGAACCGATTAGTAGGACTGTCCTTATGGTCCGGGCCACCAGCTAGCACAGGAGTAGACCAGGGACGAGTTGTTCGAAGCAGCGTTAGTGCTAAACCGGGATTAAATACCATGACAACCAATAGCTTTTAATTGGACTTAACCCAAGGTTAGTGCTAACCCTGTTTCGAACAACTCGGCCCAGGTTACTTTTAGTTTTTGAAATGCCTGCGAAAAGTGATTGCCATGGTTGCAAGCACTATGCTCTATGCGAAAAGTACATGGCATAAATAATGAGCCGTCAATTGCTGCCATGCTAAGCCATTTGATTGGATTAACGTGTCTGCCTATGCTTTTTAATGCACGAAGTGACGTTTCCGAAAATAGCCCGTCTACTCCTGTGTTGGCGTACGAATCTAATAGGGTGAATGGACGCTCCTGCTTGGGTAAGGTTAACACTCCACTACTAAAACCCAAGCCTCGTGGAAACCCCCCAAACAGCAATATTACCAGTCCAACTAGAAATCCTAAGAAATTGAAAATTGTTTCCAAAGAATGCTATAAAGTAAAATGGATTGGTCTCATAATAACTACTAATAACATGCAATTAATTTATGGCAAAGTTTTGGCCATAAAGAAAAAGGCAGTGAAATTGGACATTTTCGGCCATTTTGCTAAGGGGTTAACCTTACCATTTAGCTCAAAATAGGCCAAAATCTGACATAATTTCAAGAGTGTAAAATTGCATGAAAACGGGGTCTAATAGCCCTATAATTCACTTTTGTTAAACGTTTAAGGCCTCTAATTTCATTTCTCCAATAAAAGAACTTCTGGGAACGTTAGAGGCAAAATGACTTCCTCGAAGCTGTCCCCGTCGTCGTTTCGTAAATTCCCTAACAGATGAGATTGGGCGTATGGATGTCCTTGTCGTGGGTGGCCTCAATGTCGGCATACACCAGAAGGGGAGGTTGCCTTTTGTCGCCATTCTTGTAGTGAACAGTCATCTAAGCCGTCGCGTCATCTGAGTCGCGCTCGTTGGCCCGCAACGAGCACCACTCAAGCACCACGTCATGCACCTCCTCGTCAGGTTTTTTGAAGTAACTTAATCACTTTCAGAAGGCAATCTTGGTACTCTCTAAGATCTAATGAAGTATACTACTTGTTCCACCTTTTATTAGTGTGTGTGTGTGTGTGGGGGGGGGGGGGCACAGAGGGGTCAGAACCTCCCGCCTCCCGTACCCTGCTCTCCCGCTTCCCGTGCCTTTATCTCGCGCCTCCCGCCCTTTTACGTGCTGCTCCCGTCCCCTGTAAATTGGCAGAGTCAAAACACATCCTAGTCATTTAGCTTCGCAATTCTTAAGCATTTCCTTTGTTTTTAAATAATGTAACAAGATTACCACTGCCATACGTTTCAATTCAATGAAGTTTTGACCTACTTGTTTATCTTCTTTGAGTTCCACCATTTCAGTCCATTTTCATCGGCTCTTCAGATGTTTCTGAAATCCGTTTTCAGTCTTTTCAGTGACGACGGTCTCAAAAGTTAATTCTTAATTGTCTCGTGTTCTGATAAAGTGTACGCATTTCCAGTAACCAGTCCGGCGTTTATTGGGATCAGATAATTAATTCATGGAAGTAGCATTTGACGGAATTGAAGCCAAGCGTCCCAGGCGGATTTCATGACCTATGACGTAACCACTGTCAACGGGTTTACTATTTCACCGGAAGTAAGCCTGTTTTTCGGCCCAAGCGCAAATTTGCTCAGAAGTCTCATAAGTGACTGAGAAGACGTTAAATGCAAGTCAAATATTTTTTGCGTTCTTGTTTTTTAAAAGTATTTAACGCATTGTTGAATAAAAAAAATTAGCAATTCGCATTTCTCTCCCGCTTCCAGCCCTCTGAGAACTCCCGCTTCCTGCCCTTTCCCCTCCAGCTTCCCGCCCTTTCCTCTCCCGCCGGGCTCCCGCCCCCTGTCGCCCCCCCCCCCCCATTATTAAGATCCGTCCTACGCTTGGTGATCGTGCATTCCAATTAGCTGCACCCAGTCTTTGAAAGGCAATTCCGTCTATTCCGTCGTAATATAAGACAATATTCGTTTTTATGCTCGAGACGAATTAAACGTCTGAGACGTTAACGCCGTCTGGTATAAAAACGGGACGCGAAAAAGTAGAAACCGACCTAAAATGACCAGATTTAAGGTTCTCTGGAGGACTTTAGCACGTGACGATGAATTTTCAGTTCTGTCCCTGCGCTTCTCATCTGCTCATACCAGTTTTATTCCTCGACAGTTACTGTGCATTTTAAATGCTGAACGGCGTCAAATAGTTGCGTAATAATACTAATAACGCGAACTTGTTTTTAAATGACGTCGTCGTAACCGTCGTCCTCGTCGTTTCATAAACTCCCCAGTAAGAAATGGAGATGCAAGTGTTTTTCACGAAAAAAATGACAGAGAGCTATGCAAGACTGAACCACTTGACTTTGTACTGTGCCAGCCAGGAAAGCAAGGAATCGGGGACGAAAACCGATTGGATGGGGGAGTAAGGGTAAAATGCTTTCCAGTTAGAACGTCCCGTTTTCATAATACACGTACTTAACGTCTGGGACGTAAAAGTCGTCTGTTAAGGGCTTCTCAAAGATACGTATACGTGATGCTATATCTCTCTATAAATAAACCAGACGTTTCGAGGGTGCTTCCTCTACTTCAGAGGTTTCTAAAGTAACTGAAAGCGCGCGCGTCGTGACGTTTAAACAAAAAAGTAGGGAACGTTTCAGCGCACCATGACTTTGGGAGTATCAAAGAAAATAGTCCAGTTTGGGATTCACCAAGACCGCTGGATTAAAAAAACAACAACAAAAAAACAAAACAAAAAAATTCAAATGCACCTTTGTACAGGATTAGCCTCAACCTGAACAAGAAACTCACAAATACCAGCACGAAATTGTTCAATCATAAAAGAAAACAACACCGAAGTGTGGAAATTCTCGCCTGTAAGCTTCAGGTTAACCCTGTACAGATGCGTCTTCTGTTTTTATCCAGCGGTTTCGGTGAATTCGAACCTGGACTATTGATATCGGTATTCGGATCACTTGGCTGCAGAGTTCGGTGTTTCGGTGCACTGCTGAAGTTAGACTGCAGCAGGCAATGGCCTGCTGCAGTCTAACTCATCAGATCATAAGTACAAATCATAAGTAAACCAGGGTTCATGTAAACCTCCACGAAACCAAAATTAGAAGCACCTCAGTCAAGCTGCATATAATTTACTTCGTTTACCGCTTAACTTTAGTCCCTGCAGAAATAGTTTCACGAGTTCATGTAACATTTTAATGCCCGTGGCAAGAGTTTCTCGAAGCACAGGCAACCTAGACTCTCAATAAGGCCTGTGCTCAGCTATCGTACCGATTCATACGGCTTATATGGGAAAAATGAAATAACGCAAAAGGTCGCCTAATCTTGGTTCATAGCAAAGGAAGTAATGAAAATAAACTTACTTTTGCAGTATCTTACGTCCTTATATCGGTTTCGAGCGTTCTGGGTTGGTTCTGCGATTCGCTCAGAACACCTCAAACCGACATAAGGACGCATGATGCAGCAAAAGTAAGTTTACTTTAATTATTTTCTTCGCTATGAGCTAACATTAGCCTATTTTTTCTCGTTGTTTCATTTTTCCCATATAAACCCTATAAATCGGTACGATGACTTACCACAGGCCACATTGTGAGTCTGCGCTGCCTGTTCTCGAAAATGTTAAAAAACACTCGCAGCACATCTTTTATCGAGTCTGACACACTCGGCTCGTTTTACAAACGATATCTTTTTTTTCTCACAAGAAATATAATATTGAACAGTTGGAACTCTATTTCTCTCTCCCAAAAGAAATCACATTCGATGCTTTTTACAAGTAACGAGTAGAAAGCCTCACTAAAAATGTTACAAATTGACTTTTTACACACAGTTACACAGAACACTGTGAGCGTCAACTGTCCCGGACTGGAATTAGAATCCTCTTTTCCGATTCCTTGCTTGGTGTATCAGTGTAAGAATGAAACACTCCGCTACAAAGAGCCACCGCTATGCTAGAAAACAAAGAATATAACAATAAATTAACCGAAGAGTGCAAATGAAGTAAACATCATTGGCCACTCACTCTCATTTTGTTTTAAGTAGTTTGGACTAGGTGACTAATACTGCATTTACTGTACCTAGAAGAACTAGAGGCTCGACAGTGGTCTTCACTTGTGCTGGTTGATTTGAAACTAACTCAGGTCGATTACACTGTAATCTCAAATACACTGGTACTTGTTAGATGGGACGTCTCTGAACTAAAGCCCCTGACTTCAAACTCAACCGTCATTTCGAAAGGTTGTCATTTCGGTTACTACTTCGGATGCTCTGCCACTCAGCCACAGGAGACAAGCGGGAGCTAAGCCATTAAACCATCTTCTGATGACAAACGTCTTGCATACTCTTCTTTACAACAATTACAAGAATTTTCATTTCCCTTGTCCAATTAAGATTATCAAACGGTAATAAACCGACTCTAGAGAAACTCTAATTCTTTTTATACATTCCCATGCCAAACTAAAATAAGACAATTTTCGATACACTTTCGAGCTCCCAAATTCTTTAATTCTCTATCTAGAGAAATTCAAAACTCTGAAAGTATTAGTTTATTCAGCACGAAACTTAAGGGATTTTCTTCTTTCTTGACTCTTTACTATATTTCTATTTGAGAGTTACGCTGGTGTGTGTGTGTAAGTGCAAAAACATTTTTTTTTTCAACTTCTCTGCTTTTAGACCACCGCAGTCCTTGAACCTATCTTATTCTGACGGAGCTTATAATCAATAAGCCTTATGGCTGACATTACTTAAATTTGTCTTATGATATTGATCATTCTTAAATGTTTGTGGCAGAATAAATGAACTTGAAACTTGATCAGGCTATCAGTCAACTCAGTGCCGGCTCACGATGGGCAAAATGTCCTCTCTTCAAATAAAACAAGTCACTTGTGAGCAGAAATTTGACCACAATACAAAGTTACACTTGTCGTACGGTTAAAATTATAAAGCCATGAGCGTAGAAGTGGGTCTCATGACGTTAAGTGCACCTAGAGGCAAAAACGTTTCATTTTTCGTCAAAATAATTCTATGGCGAACATACTTTACCATTTTCACCTCGAGATTTCGCTTTTTGTGTTGCACTAGCTATGTAAAGTCATATGGTCCCACGACCGTGCCATGGGAGGCATGGGTCTATTCTTGATTTTACATCACAAACTGCTTTCAAGTTTTCAAAGAACTTTGCATTACAAAACAGTTTGTGACGTAAAATCGTGAATAGACCCATGCCTCTCACAGCTCGGTCGTAGGTCCAAATGATTGCTAGTTTTGTGAAATTTACATTTCTTAAGTGGCACATAAAAAGTAAAATTGCGAGGTACAACAAATGGCGAAGTATGTTTGCTTTGGGTGGAGAGATTTATATCAAAAACGAAAAAATATTTGAGTTTAGGTCAGTGCACTTTCCATTTGACAGGATTAACCGGCCAAACAGTTGGTTTGAAGGGCAAACTTTGCCGCAATGCCATCAAAATAACACTCTGCGCATGGTGTGTAAAAATTTAAAAGAATGCGACGGACTTTCGTATAACACTTCCTCAAATGGTTTCATTCTATCTGCAAAATGAGCGGTCTGCCCCGCGAGTTCTCGCCGAAGGAACGCGCCCTGGCCAAAGTTACTTCATCGCGTGAATGCGGAGAACGTGGAAAACAATTCTGAATAAAAAAGTTAGCCAGAGGGCCTCCATTTCACTGACCAGTCGCTTCATCAGTATTGTGGAAAGATTTTGGTATTACAACATATTACCATGAATAAACACAGTGTGCATCCCGACCATACCCTCTGAGAGACTTCACATGTGACCGCCCTTTGCGTGACGTTTGCTTTTAATATGGGATACTAAAACAACGAAGGCACAGCTGCTGTGGTCATTAATCGTTTAATTTAAATGTGAATGGAGCAGCACATAGCTTAGTACAAAAACCTTGGGAAACGTTTGGTTTGGAGCGCATTTTAAACACTGGATAGTGACTTATCGGTGGGATACAGCTACCAGGGCTTGAACAGCTGGGGCCAAAATTGCCAAGTCGTGAAGGGTAAGGACAATCAGCGGACATAAACATTCCGGTAAAAATTTACGTCGAAACATGAATTAACAGTAGTGAGTAGGGTGACTCGTAAAAGGATTTTTTTTTCCTGCTGGGCAGGGTTCTTCTTCTTGGCTCCAAAAATAAATTCACTGCTTTGAACTCTGTCATCTGCTCTTTCAGGTGTTCAATACTCCGCTTTTCTTTTCGATTTACTTTTAAAATGGGGTGTTTTCTTCCAAGCACGGACATCTTACTGAAAATTTCCTTGCAAAGGAAGCCGACGCCACCTAACAATCGAGTCTCTTCCCTAGACCCTTTGCGCGTCGGTCATTGGTTGAAATTTGTGAAGTGAACCAAAAAAAAAAAAGGAAAGAAAGAAAGAAAGAAAGAAAAGCGTCCAGTGAGGCGCTGTTACACCAGGCAATTTTTCGTGCAACTTGTCTCGCAATTTTTTTGCGAGACAAGTTGCACGAAAAATTGCCTAGTGCAACATACCCTGCCACACACATTTTTTGCTATTGTTTTGTTGCCGCAATCGTTGCGAAAAGTAGAAGTCAGTTCTGCTTTCCGCAACGCGTCTCTACCCTGCAACTTGTGTTGCAACGTTTTGCGGCATCATCGAATGAAAATGATCCTTTACTTCACGTGATCATCAGAAGCAAGACAAGTTGCACGATACGTTGCCTAGTCTAACACCGGTCGAGCAACTTGTCTCGCAGCGTGGGAACTTTTATGACAACAAAATTGCGAGACAAGTTGGAAGAGAAATTGCCTAGTGTAACAGCGCCTTTAGAAGTGTGGCAATACGGCCCAATTAAAGAAAAAAATAAGCGTAGAAAAGTACACCAGATACCGAAGAAAATGACATATTGCTTTAATACGCGATTTTACTGGAGACGGCTTTGAGCTCCCGACTGTTTTGCACTCCGTTGTCAGCTGCATTTATTTTTAGTTTAATCAGTGATTTTTTTTTCCTAGCGAGAAGACCCGTCACGCGAGATTCCCGCCATTTTAAATCACATTTAACCAATCAGTCATAACCCACTAGTGGAGAATGGAATGATCAGAGAAAAAGAATCCTGTTCTATCGAAAACAGTGTGTTCGTGACTTAGGGGCTGTTTACATGAGGGGAGGAAGATCGTAGCACTAGGAAGATCCTAGCACTAGGAAGATCCTAGCACTAGGAAGATCCTAGCACTAGGAAGATCCTAGCACTAGGAAGATCCTAGCACTAGGAAGATCCTAGCACTAGGAAGATCCTAGGAGGCGGATCATCCTAGCGCCATATGTTTGCATGCAAAAAGTTGTACTTGGCCCTAACGCTAGGATCTTCCTAGTGATAGGATATTCCTAGCTGAGAGATAGGAAGATCCTAGCACTAGGAAGATCTTAACACCATGTCAACTGCCTTCACTCGATAGATCCTAGCACTAGGGACGGAGAACCAAACATGGCGGTTTCCGGTCTTTCAGCAGCTTTTTCCATCAATTATGAGCCGTAACTGCAACCGAGATTCCTGCTTGTAAACCAAACGAAAAATTGCTTCGCTTTCCAGAATCTACCTAGAGCTAGGATCTTCCTCCCTCCATGTAAACAGCCCCTTAGTGCACAGAATAGGAAAATAGCCTTCTCAAACGGGATTACGACCTACAGAATTGTAAGTACAATGGTAAATGATAAGAAAAGTTTGGTGTTCAAGTTTCGGTTTTTCAATTAGAACTGTTGGTCGGCTGACTCATGTATGCGTTTACTTTCAGTTGACTAGCTAGCTTGTGCAAGTAGAAATCGCGCATTAAACTAGTTGAAAACAACTGTTAGATCCTGTGGACACTATTTTCCGGGCGTATCTTTAAATCGAGTAGCTCGCTAACCCGCGCAGCGAAACACCAACTTGCCACACACCTATCCAGTCAATGTTTGAATGCACATTTAAAGGGTTTAGTCCCGGAAGGGTACTGTTTCTTAATTTAAATTGGGCTTCAACAACAAACTAGTACATTTCCACATTCAAGATGTGCCGCAACCGACTACAAAGAATACAAAGATTGCAACCTCGACCTTGTTTGCAAAATTGACGAAGTCTATTTTCTTTTTTCAAGCCGTTTCAACCTACGCCCATAGTCGTAGTCCGCAGTTAGCCCTCTTTCAGCTCTTTAATGGTAAAAGCGTAACAGTGCATCTTTACCTTCCCTGGCAGCAGTAAGTGATGGTAAACCTATATACTTTCAACCACAAGTTCATAACCCAGAAGTCTCGATCTGTCTCATTTGGCCTTGGCGCAAAAGTTTACGGTATTATCTAAATTTAGACTAGACGTCCCGCCAAACAACAGCCAATCAGATTGGCCCTGATAACCACAACGCGTCTGATTGGTCCGCAACCAAGAGCCGCACAAGGGATTGTTTGTGCTAAATGCAAAATCATGGCAGGGGCCGTTCCAAAAACAGATAATAGGGAGCTTTAGCAACGAGGACGGCAACGGCGACGGGAACGTCACAAAACAGTAGGTTTAATTAGTAAAAACAATCGCTCTGCACGCCCTGCACGTGCGTTTTACAATTTGGTACATTTCCTTGCCGTCCTCTCCAAAACAACAACGTCAAATGACCAAAATCAGCGGCTTTGGGAGAACGTCAGCACACGACGTTGAATTTTTCGATCTCTCTCCAAATTTAAACGCCGTTTTTGCCAGTTTCATTGTTGGATAGCAGAGATAAATTCTGCATTTTAAATGAGTTGAAATAATTGCGAAGTGATTACAATGACGCGAATTCCTATTTTGAATCGACGTTCTCGTTGCCGTTGCCGTCCTCGTTGCTAAAGGTCCCTAATACAATTAACGGGCTAAATTCCATTGCAGATCGAGACTTGGCCCAAAGAAGCAGTTAAAGAGGCTCGTCACCCACGAGAACGGGGACCACGTCACTTACGATAATCTTCTTGCTTGTGTCAACGAGCACAAACTTCCGACCAGAATCTCGATTTGTCAAACTATGTAACCTTAAGCCAGCCACACATAGGTGATTTTGTTCGCCGATCGCAGCGACTTTCATCGCCTTCGAATTCTGTCGCTGCGTGGTACGGGCACACCTGGCGATTTTACACGCCGATCGCAGCGAATTTCCACACCACTTTTTGTTCCCAGGTGTCTCAAAATTGAAAAGACCGTTGTCCCCCATTTTTAGTCAGTCAGATGATAAAATCGTAAACTCTTATTGTTGAATCGTTCGGCATTTCACTGTGAAAAATCGCAGCACCGGGCACACTAGGCGATTTTCGCCGATCGCAGCGATCGGCGTAAAAAAATCGCCTAGTGTGTCGGGGGCCTTAGCAAATTCGATTGACAAACCTTATAGCCGTATTAGTGCTCAAGGACGTATCGAAGATAAACAATGATAAAAACGATATGGCAAGCTGAGGAAGAACAAGAAAAGCATACATTAAGGAAATCAGTAATAGCACAATGAACTTTTAACTATAAGGGAAACTACCTGGAGGCACCTGCCTGGTAGATTGTAGGTTTAACAGGACAAAGTGACACTCAAACATTCAGAGACACGAAGATCTGTACTTTTAAACAAACAACGTACATAAAATCACGGTTAATGAACTCTCCCGTGTTATTTAAATTTTCCAGTTAGCTTCTTGCGGAAGGGCGAGGGGGAAGGTTGCAGCATATTATTGAAGGGCGTATGGCACGTCAAATACAAATGATTTATTTCGTATTTGTAAGGGATTTTGCGCCTGGAAATATCAAGCTCCAAACAGAAATTCTCACCTTATTGAGGCTCTTTATTTTTCCCACAGAGGAACCTAATTCTGTGCTCAATAAAAAACCATGGCAGATGCTCAGCGCTGCACCGGAAACACCACTGTGATATAAGGGACAAATGTGGCAATTTTCGTGCTTGTATTGGCAATCGCACGATTTCGAGTGCAATTTGGAATAAGTAAGCAGGTAAATTTTTTCAAAGACTAACAAAATTGCACGAGCCCGTAAGCAATATGTGATCTTTGAAAAAACGTGCTTGAGCTTATTTATTCCAAATTGCACGAGAAAAATCATGCGATTACTTATTAATAATATAGATAAAACAATTTCGAGACACCTTTCCATAATCATCCACTTGAGCTCCGGCTCGTACCCTCTGCTGTTTATTTGCTATGTGTTCGGCTCTCCTGGCTCGTAATTTTCCATTTCATCGGCATTTTCCTTTTCCAAACACCATGTTTGGAAAACAAAGGTACTCTTGTTTTTAGAGCAGTTCTTGAGCTCAGAAAACTTATTCAAGGCGCCCGCCGTTAATTTCATTTCGCTTGCAACTCGTTTGTCAAAAGGTCGCATTTTATTGGCTCTCTGAGGGTTATTTAACCAATCAGAATTAATTTCAACTATCTGCTCTAATTTCATGTTTCTGCACTCTGTCTGCGATAAATTGACATGTTTGCAATGTCGTTAATTATGCTAATCTATTCAGACAAATGATAGAGAAATAAAAAAGTTGAGTTCTTAGACGAGCGTGGCGTCGTGTCTCAAATGCTCAACAGCACATCGTTCTCAACCAATAAAAATGGAGAAATTATTATATTTAGTTATTATTTCAGTTACATTCATGACATTCATATCCAGATATTTCGCACAGCGGACAGCATTTATACCATACTTTTTCTCAGGCACACGATTTGGTATCGGTAAACTGTCGAATGCAAAAAGCATTCAAAAGCTGTAGTAACCGTCACCGTCTTGCCACATGTCAAGTGGATTAACCCGAGGGGAAGATTTCCCTACAGGTCCCTACTTCATTATGCATGAACATTTCAAGCAAAACTCTATTCACGCTCGCTCTTTCTGGAAGAGGGTTAGGCTTGGTTCACACTTGCGACAACAACATAATGACATAAGACGTTGTGTCGCGCTTATGTCGCAAATGTGAACACCGACATAACGACATAGGGCAAAGTCAATTTAAAGAGAAAATAAGCACTTAACTTGGCTCTTCATTTATCAACAAAACTAAGAAATTATAGCTAGAAGCTTGGCACTGATCGCCTATTCATACTGTTGTTTTTGAACTCGATCAGGCTTTTATCGTATAACATAGGAAACCCTCGAACGGCTTCTGCCAACAACTCGTCAATGTCGGAGACTTCTCCTAGTCTTACGGTTTGTTCATGCCCAAGGGGTTCCAGCTCCAACATGGAAGGAGAGGAAGCCGCCATGATGAATCGTGCTCGGTGGGACTGGGTTCGACAATTTTTGCCGCACTCTGATTGGTGGTTTGTTGTGTCGTTATGTCGAAGTGGTTCACACTTGTTTGACAGCAACATAACGACATAAAGAAAAGATCAGTTTTTTCCTTATGTCGTTATGTCGATGTCGTTATGTTGCCAATATGTCATTATGTTTACATGTTCACACTGCCAACATAACGACATAACGTCCTTCTTATGTCGTTATGTCGTTATGTCGAAAGTGTGAACCAGGCTTTAGTAGGAATATGCATGTATAATATAGGGAGCTGTACGGAAATCTTTCCAACCTGAGTGACACTTACAGTGTAGCTTAATGTTTTTACTTATTTTCCATCGAAGCAAGGCGGCTGTGAAGCAAACTTCGTCTCAAGCCCCTTCGTGTTCCTCCTCTCGAGGACATCAGATTTCTCAACGATGTCTACCTACTTGTACATACACACTATGCTGTTCACAAATGATCACATTGTTATTCAATGCCGTTATAACTACACAAGCCTGATTGGTCTTGTCTGTTGTTTACAGAAACGATAGCCATGCTCTCTCAACCGTCGTAATTAAGCGAAAAGTTTGTATAGGAATGTCAATGTGCACAAACTAGAGGCAGTGGCGCATTAGATGAACAACCAATCCACCCTCTTACCTGGCCACACACCAAAGATGGAAGTGAGACGAGTACAAATGAGGATACTCAATCAATCTTTTAATTTCATCTGTGGAAAAGAAAATTATTGCAGTAAGTGCTCAATAACTTCAGAAAGCAGAAATTCTCAGAAACTGCCAAGTAACCAAAGCACAGCCACGGTAATTAAATGAAGTAAAACAGCGCGCTAGTGGTAACTCACCTGCATGGGACATTATTTCCGTTGTTTTCCCCACAAAAACTAAAGAACTTTTATTCGTACACAGTGGTATTTTGAGCTCGAAGATTGTGGCGCCGTGTATAGAAACACACAATTCAAATAAACACACTGACAGTGTGACAGTGTCAAGAAGTCCAACTGGTTATTTACAATGCGTGGTAGAGTTGAACACGCCTTTAATAATATGCATTTTTACGTTAGAATCTCTTGTTTCACCACCAAGGCTCGCTTTCAATACGTGATCATATGCAGCAATACATTAATGCATTCACAAAGCAATGCAGATGAAAAGAATTCCCACGTGAAATACAGGAAAGGTGTTACAGGTTTGAAAACAATTTTTATTTTTCAGAAGCGAGGCTTGGTGGTGAAATTTGGCACTCTGACATAATCATGCACAAGGCCTACTCGTGACCACTTGACGACAAATCCAGTGTATTGTCAGAGAAGGATGTGAACCCTAAACACAAATTATTACTGACAACCAGAGAGGTGGCTTAGAAAAGCAATGGTGGGCATTTAGTCAAGGGGAAACCCTACATGTGAAAAATTTGCTTATAAATTGCGCTAAGACTAAAATAGGCTCAGCAAATCTCAACACTTACTTGTTGCTACGCTGATAACCATGAGAATAACTACACTGAAACGAAAAAGGAAAGATAACATAAGCGGATCATCCCTCACAAATCAGTCACTAATAGTTGACTATAATAATAATAATAATAATAATAATAATAATAATAATAATAATAATAATAACAATAACAATAATAATAATTAAGAATTTATATTACGCAGTTTTCATGACGAGATGATCAACTGCGCATAAACTCATGACTCAGCTGACTCAAGGGCACCCAACGAGCAAATTGAGCAAAAACAAAAAACAAAACAAAAGAAAACAAAACAAAAAACAAACAAGCAAACAAAAAACTGTTAGGGATATTTCTAGGCTCCTTGTACTGTTTAAAGACTGTTGAAAGAGATGTTTTTGTCAGCTAAAAAAATTTGATCTGTTCGGATTTCTTAGCTGAAAATTGAAGTGTCCGAAAATTTAGGGAATGAAATCGTCATTTCAGAAATTGGTATCTGATCTTTACCCTTGAAAAACTTCTTAGCGAACTATTTGCTTACCCGAAATTGGGAGGTGACCACTTTAACAGCCAAAAATTGCAAAAAATATCCGTTCCGAAAACGTAAGGGACTATTTTCCCCTGGACTTCCCTGGTTGCGAATCTTTTTGGCGATGTTTTAGTTAAGAAAAGAATAGATTTTTTGCAATGTAGAATTTGAAAGTCTTAGAAATGGTAGACTCTCCGGAACAGATATTCCACCGAAGTTTCTCGTTGGGTGCCCCTGCTGACTAAATTATTACACTAGTAATAATTCACACTACAGCTGCCCCCGCTAAGTATAGTGGCACGCAGAATTCATTGTGGAGGTTTAGGTAGGAGAATGGCCGTTTACAAACGAACCAGCATTAGCATAAGCCAACTGATGTCGAAATCAGTATTGAATATTAAAGGCATTGGATGTTGTCGTTGGAAATGTAAGGAGAAGACAGTTTGATCAGGGCAGCTATGCTAATTGAACTGAAACTAAAGTAAACCCAAGTCTAATTGGTACAGCAACGCTGCTACCGCCGGTTGCTTCGAAATATAACATAAGGGATGAATTGTAATAAATTGATGAGTAACTAATGAATGTTGTATGGTTGAACTTCAACGCTCTATTTAGACAACGACGCATCTGGATCATTGTTACTGCAGAGATACGATCAAATGCCCGAATGAATATTAACAAAAAAAAAACATAAAAAACAAAAACAAAAAAACAAAAACAAAAAACAAAACAGTAACTCTCAAAATCTTACGTCATGAAGGAATTGAAACGCTCTATTATTAATGATATGTACACCGACGAGTGAAATATTTGCGCTGAAAACTTGTCTGGTAACAAAAATAGAATAGGTCGAAAATGTTGAGAGTATTTAGAATCGGCAACAATGCAGCAACCCATGACATGGTTTTGGATTCTTACAACGAGCAACGAGTTTCCTATGCTGTGATATTTGAAAGTCTACTTTAATAAAGAAAGAACTGTAATTTACAACGAGTAAGATAGTTAGGGCATATCCTTAAATGTTTCAGGGCAAATCCTGGTAAATGTTTCCGCTGGTTTCCAGCCGCCATGTTGATGTCCTTCTAAAGAACATGCACCGCATGTAACGCGTGATGCACCGTGACAGATGACAAAGATTTCCGAATTACCGACACCCCCTTGATTACGTCACCTTCCCATGTACCTCTCTCGGCCATTTTCATAACCCAAGACTTACTCGCGGCCATTTGATGTGAAAACGTCATCACTACCCATTTCTTCTGTGCGCGCCTAGTTCTGGCAAATCGAGATTTTTTCTGGTATATAAACTATAAACGTAATACTGCATCACTTTACTTTATATACGCAAGGACTGCTATGATGCCTAATTAAAAGTACTGTCTCTTGTTAGGCAATACCACCACAAACACTGATTTGACCGTTAAAAATTATATCAATTTCACACCCACATTCAAACTGAAGCTGAGACCAGAGGACCCCTTCGAAATATAAGCTGAGATGGATCAACCAATAATTTAACAGCGCAAACAGAACTGGACATAATCACCAGATACCTCTAATTTCATTGGATCCGTTTAGGACGCAGCTCTATTGTTTTTAGGGTTAGGGTTCATTCTTTCTGTTGTTTCTTTGAATGCTTCTATTGTTTTCTGAGCCAATCGCGTCGGCTGTTGTAATAGCTGCGTGCTGACCCATAATCACTGCACACAAGGGTTGACGAAACGGACCTCACCGGAACATTTCACACCAAAAAGTTACTGTTTAAAACAGAAATAACATGTGCACTCATGGAATGACTGCCAATGTGTATTATTCTGTTGAAATTCACTAAGTTCAGACATGGGACTGAAATTAGGCGACCCTATGACCCTTATCAAGGCCACAACACTGTATGAATTTCTTATGTATGGGTTCAAGAGCGGCAGGTATATTTTGCAGGTTGAAAATGTCATTAAAATTGAGAAACTGCCGGCAGTTTTAAAAGCGAATATCCTACACACTCATAAGGACTCCTATATAAAATAGTGCCCAAGAACGAAGAATCCACACGTGACCTGAAGTATACTGCGGAGCAGAGGTGGGTGTGACACAGTGATGAAAGCACCAGTCTCCTTCCACTGTGACGTAACCCAGCTTCAATACTCAGAGTCTGTGCCATGTGGGTTCAGGTTGTTGCTGGTTCATGTCCTTAACTTCGTGCACTTTAGTAAACCAACAATTCAGGGCCCGATGTGAGCCAAATAGAGGGGGATAGAGATAGATAGCCAGATAGCTTTATTAAAAATCCATTGCAGCCAAGAGGCTGGATTACGGATTGTACAAATGTTAACTTAATACTTAATACAAAAAGGATGAAAAACTAAATAAAGAAAACTAAACATATATTTAAAAATTATGAACGAATGAGCAAAAATACTATTTATATATATATATACATTATTATTAACAATTATTCCACGAGCGCGCGTTGGATATGAGATGATAGATAGCCAACGAGGCGCGTAGCGCCGAGTTGGCTATAATCATCTCATATCCAACAAGCGCGAGTGGAATAATTGTTTTATTACAAACGCCCCCAATATTAGACAAATCTTCCCGAATTTCAACTTTCAACAACAAATTTCAACAACAAATTCCCGAATTTCAACTTGCATTGTTTTGCTTCGCATTATTAAACTATAAACACAGATGCTTAAATTGTCAAAATAAAGTTTAGAAGTTGCTACCTTGAAATATTTTCATGCCATACTTTGTGGCTCTCTTTGTGCTCCCTGGTGTTGCGTTTTGTAACAGTTCAAGGACTTCTTTTTCGTTTAACTCCGGCGCGAAGCGATTTTCGCCGGCCGCCATTGTTTCCTCAGGGAAAAAAATTTAAGCTGAC
The DNA here is from genome assembly GCA_014634185.1 of Astreopora myriophthalma. Classification (NCBI taxonomy): domain Eukaryota; kingdom Metazoa; phylum Cnidaria; class Anthozoa; order Scleractinia; family Acroporidae; genus Astreopora; species Astreopora myriophthalma. The sequence continues at coordinate 1,067,511 of BLFK01000901.1, forward strand.
GCGTACACTTACCATATTTGGAGGTTATAGTATATTAGCTCATATACCATGATAGCTAAGCCAATGAAACGTCTTGAATTGCATTATCCAATGATTCAGTTTTTAATAATATATATT
>BLFK01000901.1:1080689-1090689 GCA_014634185.1 Astreopora myriophthalma
TGTTGGTTCTCTACTCTGCTCTGACAGGTTTTTCTCCAGGTACTCCAATTTTCCCCTCTCCTCATAAACCAGCATTTGACTAGATCTGATTTGATATGGTTTGATTTGATTGATTTATAGTCTCCCCAGTTAGTAGGGCACTTGTTGTTTTACTGACAAAACCTCGACTTAAAATCTGACAATTCAAACAACTGGTTTACCGAACGAAACGGCTATAAAGTTTCCTACGTCTCCCGAACAAAATGGCAAAACAACGTCCCCCTCAATTCCTTTTTTTTTTCTTTTAACTGACTAACATGTGCGCTAACACGGTTGAGCGAATCTGTCAATCAATGTCTTCTGACCACTTGTATTTGGCTAGATAAGCTCGAAACGTAAAGTTGTCATTACCATTAATAATAATAATAATAATAATAATAATAATAATAATAATATTATTATTATTATTATTATTATCATAACTATAACAAAATTCTCGAATCAGATTGGTTATCAGCAGCCCTGATTCCAGCAATAATCAGACACTTTGTAATTGGACAATTGTACGCATCATGCCTGAGTCATTGGACAATAATTTCAAAAACTATAGAATTAAAATATCCCGACCATAAAAAAGAGCACTGACACACAGCCTCCTAAATGAAAATCATGAACAAAAACCTAGTTCACTCAGGCAATATTAAACTTAACAAAGAAAAGACAAACAGCCTTCTCAAAGTTGTAATGGGATAAATTGCGATTGTGCTTCTTTGTCAATCTCAAAAATGCTAATCTCTTTTTCATATACAAACATCTCAATTGAACTGGTTTGAAGAAAAGCTGACTGGTTAGCTCACTTGGCTGAGCAACGGATTACTGTGCTGGAGGCAGTACGTTCAAATCCGAGCTCAAGGTCTTCAAATAACCAAGGAGAAATGTGCTGCATTTGTAGGGACATTTGTCTCAAGGCCTGTTTACATGTGTGTATATCTTACAACTCTGTGCAGTTTTTGTCCTGCTTAAGTTGCCACTTCAAAAAATTTTGCATATGTAAAGTAGGTGTGATTTCAGAGTGATTTTAGTGCAAGCTGATGCTGAGATATCACAGAGGTTACAAACTAGCTCAAAACTTGCAATTTTTTTATTGACCTGCAAAATGCATCTCAAATCGCCGTGTATTGCAGTGACAAATTTAATTAAAATCACAACTATTTTACTGAGTTGCACAAAAAATGTGCAGAGTTGCGTTACAAAAATTGCCTGTGTAAATGGACCTTCACAACACTTGTTCCTTACAATAGGTTGTGTGGAATCCACACACTGTCTGAAAGAGGTCGTCTGTATCTTCCGGAACAGGGCATCTACGACTTAGCAATATGACTGTAAACTGCACAATATTAGCATTGTGGTAAACTACCCCAAACAGTATTCTTGAAAAGACCTGTGGGAAAATGCTAATAATTGCTGATCATTCAAGCTGAAACTTTACAAACAGAAAATTCAATAGGCCATTTCCGAATTGCTGTTTGCCTCTGTTTCAAAGCGAGTCTTGGTGCTAAACCATTCAAATGATAATGAGTTTGATTTGCGTGAAAATACAAAACTCATTTGCATTTGAATGGTTGTGCACCAGGACTCGTTTTGGAACCGAGGCAAACAGCAATTCGGAAATGGTCTATTTATTCAATGCCAGAAGTTCTGTCCACTCTGAAGCCGACAGCAAACCCTTCACCAACCCCTTCCCTCTGTCACACTGTAGTTCTGTTTTACAGGTATTTCAAGGTATCGCAAATACACGACTATCGCTAGTCAGATGCATTGAAACATGGATGGGACAAAATTTGAAACAGACATTCAAGTCACCAAGAATCGAACGGAGACCTCTAGCTCCAAATGCTGCAGACCAACCTTACCCTGCTTCTATGAAAACTGACCAGGGAAATAAAATTGATGAAAAAGAAAACTCCCCAAAGAAGTAACTGATTTATCACTGTTAGGTAGAAACTGTACATCAATTATCATGAAGAGGATGCCAAGACAACATGAAGAGAATATATCTGCCTTCAAGCATGATTCCACCAACCCAACCATGCTTCTATGAGAACAGTCCAGGGAAATAAATGAGATGAAAAAGAAAACACCACAAAAAAGTAATTGATTTATCACTAAAAGAAATGATTATGAAGTGCAGTTTAGAAATCAACTGAAGAGATGATCACACTTTCTTGGCAATTTAAGCAATTGTCTCTTATATGCACTTGAAAAATTCAAGTGACTCCGACAGGATTCGAACCCATGAATCATAGCTCAGTTGGTAGGAGCACTGCACTGGCGTTGTAGAGGCCGTGGGTTCAAATCCTGTTGGAGTCACATGAATTTTTCAAGTGCATTATAAAGAGACAATTGCTTAAATTGTCCAGAAAGTGTGAGGATCTTCTTCTTCAGTTGATTTATCACTGTTACATGTAGGTAGAAACTCTACATCAATTATCATGATGAGGATGCCAACACAACATGAAGCGTGCCTTGAAGCACGATTTTATGTGACATTCAAAAACTCATTAATAATTCATAACCCCATTGACCTATCAAATCGTCAATAATATATCCCATGCAGTGGCTTCACAACGATAAAACCTCCTCCTTATTAGCATTGCAGTGTTTTATCAGATGTACAGGCACAGCATGTGACTTGTGAATATTAATTATCAACACAGCAACTGACACAATGTACCTAATATTTGTATTGTATGCTTATTAATTTTCAAAGTTCACAAAAGCATCATTGTTATAAACTCTATTGACACATGCTTTTCCAGGAATGTCTTTGAAGACATTCAATAAACTCCTCGCAGTCATGTGTTTTATTGGCGGGGTCTAAAATCACTCACTTTCAGCTGGTGATTTTAAACCCGACAAAACACTGCTGCTTGTTTATTAAACAACACAAACAACATTTGAAAATTACCCACCAATCTCGAAAGAGCAACAGATCCAGAATAAATCATTCCACTAAAGAGCACTGATGCAGGAAGCCATGAAATGAGACCAGCCCTTTGAAAATAATAAAGAGTTTGAAATTTGTCAATTGTTTATTTCATTATTTCATTAAGTGGTTTAAACTTACCAGTACACTGTATATACTAAGTGCTCACTGCTTGTTGCACATTAATACATTCACACTGCTATATGGTTTTACATTAATAAATTCACCTTTAATAAATTCACTGGCATTGGGAGTGTGGTGGGTGCTGGATATTTGGGGTGTGTCTGATACAAACTGTGCTTGGGTTTACAGCTGTTACATTCCAGCTGGGTGCTAGCCAATAATAGAATCGAAGAAATTGAGAGATCTAAACTGACCTTTTTTAATATCATTTGGCAGCAGCTCATGATCATGATTCTATAACATTTGTCATGTATAATATGCCTATCTTGCAGCAATTGAAAACAACTTAAAGATAATTTTTATAAAGGAACTATTTATTAGGAGTGGCCTCTTGACACATGCCCTTTTCAACAAGTTAGTAAGGCCAGGAATGTTTTGGAGGAATCTGTAGTACAAATAATTCATGTAATGCATGTTCTTGCACTTTCTCTTGTCAGAATTTCTAATTTAAAAAAAAAATAGATACATACATGTGCCATGATTGATTAATTCTGGTTTTGGTATATAAAGTGAATTCAAGGGGAAAATTATTTCCAGGTAAACCGTATTTCAACCTAGTTTGATTTGTATATTTCTTTTTGACTTGTTTGTGATAATACCACACAAAACAATTCAAATCAAACTACAATGAAATTATTTTTACCTAATAATGCAATATTTACATGCAACATTATGTATGTTTGCATTACAGATGCCATACCAGTTAAGGCCAAGTAAACACTTGGTTCCCATGACCCCAATGTTACAACTGTTGCAATTGGGGACTGCTTGTAACATGTTTCATCAAAGCATCAACACTAGTTTAAGGGTTTATGAATATGCAAGATTACATGTACTGTAATTGCATTTTTGGCTTGATGTTTCGTTTTGTTCCAAAAGTGTAGTGCTGCAAAACCTTGATCAAGATACAAAAAGCCCACATACAAATTAGTCTTGCATAATAAACATTATACTTGCCTGTTCAATGGCATAATGTTCAGATTGGTATATCCTAAAGTACTTATTAAGAGTAATGCTACAGCAGCACTTCCAGTCTGCCAACTGAAAAAAAAAATAAAATAAAATAATGATGATGATGATGATGATGATGATGATGATGATGACAAATCAACAACCACATCAACAATTGGCACTTTGGGGTTGAGGAAGACTGGTTTGAGTTGTAAGGACAAGATAACTCGTTTGGTCAGAGTTAGGGGTTAGGGCTAGGGTTAGCCTAACCCTAAGCCTTGGGCTTGAGCCTAATTGTTATTTGTGTTTTAGTGATTTAACTAAGGGAACCATTAGAGGTAATGTAAATTTTTACCGTTTGTACAAAATTAGGCCCATACCTGATTACGTCCGTGGTAAATGGGAGAATAATTTTAAGGCCATGAAGAACATTTCCGTAGATGAAGTTAAGATCGCTTTTAGGGGTAGATTATCTTCTAGGCAGTATATGCCTGCCAAGCCAACTAAGTATCAATTAGGTTTCGATGGTGGTTGATAGTAACAAAGCTTATGTTTTGAATTTGGATGTGTACTTAGGAAAGGAATGAGGGTAGCACAGGATCTATGGCTTGGGTTATAATGTTGTTACTGTTCCCTCATGCTACCTCTGTGGAGACCATTATATAAAAAAAAGCTATCTTTAATTCTGTAGGGAATACAACTTGACTTCAAATCCTAAGAAAAAACGACTGATCCAATTCACAGCACGAGTGAATTTATATCAGACTAATTAAAATACGTTATTTTTTCCTCCAGCTCCACTCCTAACAATAGTTATCAAACAATACATGTTGTGATCTGAAATATTTGCAAGCCTGTCACTCGTGCATTCTGGTATTACAACAGTTACTAAATTGATCACTCTGTTAATGAATAAGTACCATCGTGTACATTTTGATATATTTTACCTCAACAACATTACTGGAACATTTAGAGACAAATACTTTACACTTGTGCAACTGTTAGATGTAATCACAAGGACTTAGGTACTGTGATGCATTGAGGAGAAATTGCACCCCAGACAAATTGTGGTCAGTAAGAAAGGCAACATAGTTTTCGCACAAAATGGCATGACAAGCGAGATGTTCATGCAGTTTCCACTAACTGTAGTTGCCGAACCGCGGATGTTGTTGTAAATAGGCAAAACGATCAGCAAGTCACAAATAAGGCAGCTGTAGTAGGTTTGTACAACAAGCACATTAGGGGTGTTGACCCTGCTGATCAACTACATGTACATGTATGTCACTATTATTCTCTAGGTCATTCATCTAGGAAATGGTACAGGTACTTTTTTTTTTAACTGATCTTTCAATTTGTAATTCTTTTTTCTTGTACAATTATAACTGTTGGCTAGGCAGGAAAAGGGTAAAGTGAATCAATAAGGACTAATTTAGGACTAATTTAGCTAAACAGCTGATCGGTGGATTTTTTTCTACCGCTTTGCTAGGTCATTCTGCAAAGCGCCTCAAGACTGAAAGTTTTTCCTTCTCAGCACCAAATGTAATAAAATTGAAGGAAGAGTGAAAGTTTACATCCAATGTAAGACTGCCGGGAAGAGGAGGGAACCTCTGCCAACCGCCTCGACTTTCTTTGATTTGCCGCTCATCCAACTATCTGGATGAGTCAGACCAGTTTCGAGTAGTCAAACCGGTTTTTCGTTGTTTGCGCATGATCACTCGCGCGTGATCAGTATTTTTGAATTTACATCGGCATGGCAGTTATGACCTTTGCTCTCGTGATTATTGTAAATTCACGTGGGTATTTCCTCCGTCACGGCGAAAGCAGAAAGCTACGAAATTTTGTTTTATACATAAACATACGGCATTTGAAAAGTGTAAACTATCTTCAGCATGTGAGGAAATATATATATTTTTTTCAGTTACGGCGTGTCTTTCAGAGAGATTTTCGCAAAAATGTTGAATGTTTATTTCAGTTTGGCGGATACTGGTCACGCTTGACTGACGCTCGGTTACCCTTTGAATTTAACGCATGCTCAACAGGAAAAGTCGAGGCGGTTGGCAGAGGTTCCTTCCTCTTCCCGACTTATCTAGGAAGATCGAAGGGCCTCTGCTCGCAGAGTAGGAAAACACTTAAGGGGCACCAAGTGGAGACTAGTTTTAAGTGTTTACAGTGCAACATAGCTCTATCTAAAACACGTTTCAAAGACTACCACTTGTACAAAGATTGACGTTTTCTTCCTCACCCGGGTCCCCATTCAGTAAGACATTAGATCTGATGTGAAAAAATTGGCATTCAGAATAATTGAATGCATTCATTTTGACTTGATTCACTTGGCTTCTATTTGGCCCTCTTTTATACATGTACCTTTCTCCTTTTGTGACCTCTTTGTTTTGGTATGCTTGGCCACGGTTTGGCATTTCATATGTTTCATTCTAGCTTACACATTAATTTTGGATTCTCAACACTTTGCCATGGTTTTGGTATTTATATTTTTACATCTGTGGCAATGTTTTGCTGTTTGGTGTTTGTTCAAAGCATTGAACGTTCAGTTTGCAGTTTCTCTTGTGATAAAAATTCCAACTTTTCGATTGTTTGTGTCCCTTTTATGCTCTTATTTAGATATTTTTAGCACTATCTTTAAAGATTCTGGGTGCTTATTAAGTCAAGTTGAAGACAAAGTTTAGTTTGAAACCTGATCCATTAATGGTTTTACCGCTCATTTATTTCAAGCTGGCGAGTGAACAAAAATTCTGTCAAAGAATGCCAGGGAGATTCCACATGTATGGTTACACAAGAACTGTGATCAAATTTTTATCCCTTGAATTTTTAGGTTTATTACATAGAATTCCAGGAAAGATTAAAAATGTCGTTTACCATTTAGAAATATCTGCATTGGTTCCAGAGATATAAATTTAAGTTTGAAAAATGAGTAAAATATGCAAATAAGAGAACTGATGACACCATTCACTCAACCCAGTATATCATCAAGTATATAAATACCACTCAATCTCAATCAATTTGCAGCACAGACCACTGAAACTTGGCAGGTTAATAGTTATACAGGCAACACACCTAGGGCTATAAGAAATTTGGTTCCTATGGCAACTCACTCTTTTCTAGTCCCCTCAAGCCTGATTTCATGTTTTTAGTGATTTCAAGCTTGCAAAACAAATATAAGCACATATTTATGTGCTTGCTGGATCATGCAGATGAGGCATTGTTGGCAAAATAATATCAAAATATAATGGCAAAGGTGGCCAGCAGAGCCTTTAATATCAAGGAGGTCTGGAACTCAGTATGTTGCCATGGTAACATACTGGTATGCTCATAATGTGGAGCACATCTAACAGAATCTTCCTGCAAAGAATCAAGCATTTCAAATACAAATTACCTGAGATATCTTTTTTCATCATATTTGATCAAAATTCGGTTGAGTTTATGACATCATCACTTGGCTAATTTGCATATTTAAAAAAACTTTTTTCTTCTTGTACAGACCACTTGCTTATGTTTTAAAATGGCTTAGATAGGAAAGATGTGAATTGCATCATAGTAGCACTTCAAGGCCTTGCATGAGGAACCATCAAGGTTTTATAGCTGGGTATTGTTAATGCCCTTTATAAAAGAAGGCAATTAGCAGAGAAAATATGTTTCTGATAGGAAACCCATGATCAGAGCTGGTCAATTTGCCTGCTGAAACCCATATAAAAAATGACTGAAAATCCATACAAGCACATATCCTTTGGAAGGAGTGTTCCCAAAATTCACAGAAAGTCAGAAATTTTCTGTGAAACCTTTGGTTTACCAAAACATCTTAAGAGTTCCTGTCACAGGAAGAATTTGCTATACAAACAATATCGGTGTCATCCTTCTCCAGCAAATAAGAAGGCATACACAAAATTCTGCAATAAATACAACCACTTGATAAACCTAGCTAGCTACAACTAACATCTGTTTGTTCATCAGTAAGCTCATGGTCACTACAGCCAAAGAGAGTTCATCTTCTCACCCCCTAAATGTTTAAAACACTTTGTATTTTACTTTTTTTTTCATTGAAGTTGTTGTCAAGTAATTTATCAGACGAAGTTTGAAACCTGACTTCCAAGGCATAAACCTTCTCTTCAGCCCACATTATAGGTTTTCCTGAAGGCAATATATCTTGATAACCTATACGTGAAAACACTATAAAAAGTGGAACAAATTTCTACCTTGCCTTTTTGAACAGTGTAATGATTATGTGACTGAATATGAATATCATATTTTAAGCAATTTCGTTTTATTCTTGCCTTCTCCGCCTTCTGGTTTGTGTAAATATGTCATGTTTATAAGGCTTGTTTAGTGTAAGTGTATGGTTGCAATCTCTTTACCATTTTAATACATGTACATTACAAGGAATGTAAGATTGAAAGAGAAAATTGTGAAGTGCAGTTTAGAGATGAATCAATTGAAGAAATGACCCTCGTACTTCGTGAACAATTTAAGCAACTATCTCATATATGCACTTGAAAAATTCAAGTGACTTCAACAGGATTCGAACCCACGACCTCTGCGATGCTGGTGCAGCGCTCTTACCAAATGAGCTATGAAGCCACACAGTTGAGAGCACGTCAATTTGTTGGGCTCACACATGTTTTCCCATGAAAGGAATGATAAATGAAAGAGATGAATTGAAGAAATGATCCTCGCACTTTGTGGACAATTTAAGCAATTGTCTCATGTATGCACGTGAAAAATTCAAGTGACTTCAATAGGATTCAAACCCACAACCTCTGTGATGCTGGTGCAATGTAAGATTGTAAATTCATTAAAAATAATAATAATTTTTACAAAAAATCACACCATCTCCTGTTACTTTACACTATTCTCCTGCTACTACGTTTCTTAATGAAAACCCTGATTCACACTTTATTATTTTTAGTCCATGCAAAACAACATCCGTCACAGTTTATAAGCTGATACACAACCTAAGTTCTTTCATTCAGTGAATGGCAGTAACATCAGGTACACCACTCTTTCATTTTAGTCACCAAAAGACAGAATGACCAAAAATTCTCTTTCAACTATGAAAGAGATGAGAAAGTAGTCCTGTGCATAGAATGCATTGTTAAGCGTTACCACAATGTCAATAGGCCATTTTACGGTTGTTTGCTCAGGGATCTGGCCTATGAATGGCAGTGAGGCTGCCGGTGACCTTGCATTGATAAGACATCATTGCTTTTCTAATGCACAATGTGTTGTTGTAAAATAATGCTGGTCTGCATTTACATAAGAAAAGCAAAGAGGTTTGTATAAAAATAAGGTCACAGTAACCTCAAGCCTCAAAACAAGGATTTATTCCGTACACAACTCAAGATACACACAAGATGGTGGGAGTCGCTCAAAGCGCACCGCCCCCAACATGCAACGGGGTCTTTCTAGAACTCCGGAAGTCTGACAACTAATCCAACACTCTCGACTGCCATTTCCTGCATTTTTACATCATATTTGACTTAATATATAGTGTAATGTTCTTATTGCAAAAACACACATGTATGGGAATAAAATTATCAAACAATATCAATGGATATAAATTAGTCAATTGATATTGGTTATCCTGTCATGTTTTGCCTTTCGGTCCTAGCTTTTTAGAAGCCACAAATTTGTCACCTACATATGTACGAAATAAAAGGAACCATTTCACAGTTGTAGCTGAGTTACCTGGCCTTAACAAAGTGGAACTAAATATTACATGGTGGCAGCAAGTTTTGGATACAATCAACGCTAAGCAATGCCAGGAGACGAAGAACAGAACCCACCAGCCACGGGGACGGTTAATCCGACCCACACGACCACACAAATTCCTCTCCCCGGAAAGTTTGATGAGGCAAACAGTCCACAAGCAGCAGATACATGGCCAAAGTG
>BLFK01000901.1:1095689-1098189 GCA_014634185.1 Astreopora myriophthalma
GTCATTTTCCACACACGATACAAAAATGCATTTGCACATGATATGCACAGGATTTTCCGCACAGTTCTATCCCAGGGTTTGTACTGCAAGCCGGGACCTGGGGACCAGCACCCGCCTAGTTTGAAGGGAGTACATGGCTTCTTTTAGGTACAAAATTGAAAAAATATCGGCATCAATACACATAGGGTGCCTGGCTACCCAACATCTGGTACCCTTCTATCTCAAAAACTAATGAAAACCCTGCTATCCACGCTTGTTACGTGGGATGCCATTAAGGCAGACAATGTTTAAATTTTGGTCAGATTTTTATTCTTCATCATTGACGCAAATTGACAGGGTTTCTTTTTTTTATTGTTGAAATGGTTTCAATGTTTTCCATTGTCCATAGCCTTTGATTGACAGTAAAAGGATTGCATTGCACATTGTCGTTCATCCTTTGTGCTTACATCAGACCTGGAAGTATTTTTACCCAATGGGTCAAAACATAGAATCACATGCAAGGCATTGGTGAAATTCTGAGTAAAACTACTGAAGCACAGTACAAGATCAGACTTGTGGGAAAGCAGCCTAGAGATGCTCGGTAGAAAACTTGCCGAAATCAACACAGCTCGACCCCAGAAGTAGACACACAACATTACACAAAGTTCACGTGATTTCATTGCGACACAATAGTGATTTCAGTCTTGAAAAACAAGCCAATTTCTTTCCCATACAATGCTTTATGATTCAGGTCATTGTAACACAATACCTCATGATCATTAGTCAAAGTTCCTGTAGATTATTTCACTGATAAGCAGTTTATTTGCAGAGTAAAATGTTTTTGTTTTACAAACTTGCCATTTTAGCTTTAAGCAAGATTTTGAACAGGCTTTCAACATTTTGAAATCGTCCCTGAATTCATGATCTCATGAGCAAGGTTTGAAACTAGACAAAACTTGTATCATATAACAAGGGGAGCCAGTGTTGTGTGAGATCCCACTGAAATTTCTCGGCTAGGAAGTATTTGTGAAAACTGACCAAGCAACATCGACCGCGAGAACCTACACATAGTTATTTTCGACGATCTCTCATCTTCGTCTTGTAGCCATATACACGTAGAAGTAAATTTTTGCATCTAGCAATGAAAGATCACCCAGTCGGCATGATTTGTTTTTCTGTTTACGTTTTCATTTTTGACACAGTACATTGCAATGCCCTTAGTAATGCTGTGATGAGTGTTGACATAAGCATTTTTATTTGAGTTTATCTATTCGTATAAACACTGTGACTGTTGGCCGCCATTCATCTATCAACGCATCCCACATGAATGCCTGTAGGCATCTTGTTCTTTTTCAAAGAGGGTTAGTAGGATTATGCATGTTTATTATATGGCAAGGTAGTCTTGAGGTAAATCCAAGCATTTTGATTGGTTCATTTGCCATATGGATTGTTTCCATGGAAATGGTCATAGTCTGTGAGTTTTTGTTTCTGAAAGCCAGCATAATAAAAAATTGCAATTGAAGCTGTGGAAAGAAAACGTGTAAATGCTCCGTTCTTCGCAAACTCGTGGTAGCTTGTTCTTTCTGAGATGGTCACGTCATTAAGACCACGTTACAGTGGAAGCCCTTTGAATGCAAAGTGACGTCTGGAAGTGCGTTCCAACAAACAAGCATAACCCGATTGCCCTATAATAAACTACTTTCTAACCGAGCTTGCTCGAGACGTACTGGAGAATATTGGCCCTCGGTCGTTCGTTTATATTCCGGCCCCCAGTACTGCCCTCGCTCTTAGTCAGTAAGAGGTTAATATTACATTAATATAGGGAGCTGTGCGGAGATATTTCCAAAAGCAGAATCAATTCTTCTAGAATAAATAGAAACCATAGAATACCTTGTTAACAAAGGTAGTTACCACTGCAAGAGAACAGTATCCCACCAACACAAAGCGTGTCCGCCACGTTGATTCCATGTCCATCATACTTCATCTTAGGTACTTTCGCTCGGTACTTTTGGTAGGTACTTTACGTAGGGTTATTAAAGTGTATCGTAATACCGTCTGGCACGAAATTTTTGCCGGAATTGGCAATTTTTTGTGTTTCGCGAAACTAATTTTTGCAATCAGGGTGGATTGTTTTTTTTCTTGCTGGGAATTAATTTTTGCGAAGGCAGAAAGTCCCGGACAAATCATTGATAATTTAGCATTGCGTTTACGGCCAACGGCAAACGGGAGGCTGCTGCTTGTCATAAAACCATGAAAATTCTCTTATTCTAGCTTATTTTTCTGTTTTTAGCTGTGGCTAACAGGCAAAATATAACCTAAAATTTCATGAGTTTTTGGTCAACAGCAAATTTCAGCCTGATGTTTGCCGTTTGCCGTAAACGCGATGCTGAGTATGTGGAATGGAAGTACATATTTTCAAACAATACTACTGTAAAACCAGTAAATAGAGATTACTTCATGGAAAGCGCGCGCGTACGGGATTTTCACACGAGTTGGTGAAGTATCTGAAATCGAACGAGTG
>BLFK01000901.1:1102572-1116944 GCA_014634185.1 Astreopora myriophthalma
TTGTTCGAAAGCCGATTAACGCTAACCCTCGATTAAAAAGTAACCAACGTTTTAATTTCGCCCTCTGAAAACACTTTCAAAAAGCGGTTTTAGACCGAAGCGGAAGAAAAGTGTAAGTCACAAGTGACGAGCAAAAATCTTTCTGGAAAATCTTTGTGAATTTGTAAAGAAACTGGAATCAAAGTTTACCCTAACCCAGGGTTAGCTTAATCGGGCTTTGAACAACTGGGCCCAGGTCCGCAGTCCGGGTCCGCAGTCCGCAGTCCTCGTTTTATACTGACCGATTCGTTTCCCTCAAAGTACGATCCATTTACCCAGAGCTACGACTCATTTCTCTCAAGGTACGATCCTCTTACCTAGAGGTACGACCGATTTCCCCTAAGGTACGATCCATTTCCGAATTTTGTCCCAAATCCTTCTCCATAAATGTCCGTTAAGCGGACTCCAATTATTTGAATAAACGGCATGTAACAATGTCGTCAGTCTGTCTTTGTTTGTCACTCCTTTCTTAGCTTATTTTCCGCTATCAGTTTTATACGTAAGCAATATTTTATACGGAATGCTTCTGTACTGATAACAAAGGCGTTTCTGAGCGACGTACTTTAATCGGAAGTGGGCGTTTCGTATTCTTGGGCAGTAGTTACGCCCAAATTTTGTAGCAAATCGTCTCTATAAGAGTAAAGACGCCGAGCGGTACAACTGTGGTAGCGTCAAGGCAGTTTTAAAGGAAAAACGCCTCACTCCCTGTTGACGTTGGTTGCTCAAAAAAACGCCTTTGCTTAAATTAAGCTCCTATTGATCACGAGGAGGCGGCGTAGCCCAGTGGTTAAGGCGGGGAAAACCCAAAAGCCGTTTTCCCGTCATTTCAAATGGGTTTAATGCAAATATCTGGTCCGCGGTTTAAGCAATGCCGAAACCTTGTGCTCAAAACACGACTGAATCGATGTTTTGCGGTGTTTACTTTTGTAAATTTTGGGATATGTTGGGGGTATATTTGGGAGGAGGGAGTTTTTCTTAAAAGGGAAGGAAGGTTTTGAGAAACAAGAAATAGTGAAGATGTAATGTAGGTTGAAAATTATAATTTAAAGTTTAAAATTAGTATGTGCACACCCAAACAGTCCCCCTACCAAGCTGGCTCTTGGGTGGGGGTCAACCGGCTTCAACTGTCTGTTATTATCATTACTATCACTATCACTCACTATCACTGTTGCTATTACTATTACTACTACTATTGTCATTGCTATTATTATCATTATCATTATCATTATCATTATCATTATCATTATCATTATCATTATCATTATTATCATCTAGGTCAGTTAAATACTAGTTTTGTTGAACACTGTGTTGTTTACACTTGGTCCGTGTTTTATACACTGTCCGCAGTCCGCAATGAGCGGTCGTTCTTTTACACTGACCATCATTGTTCGCCATGCAAAATGCGTGTTCGCCATTTAAAATGTGTCACTTCATTCGCTATGCAAAATGAAAGTGTTACTTTATTCACGATGTGAATTGTAAGAGTTACTTTATTCCCCATGCAATTTTGACCTCGAAGAAAGCACCAAAAGCGTCACGACTGTTCAATTGCGTGACCACGTTTAGCTCCAGTCCAACGCTCGTTAACGATTAACTTGCACGGTCTCGAAGAACAAGCAGGAAAAGAAAGTCGCGGCGGTGGTGTTAAGAATTGGTGAGTTCTTTGTCGTAAACATTAACACTTTTTTACATTCTTTCTATCGGTTCTTGATAAGCTCTGACCTGATGAATGTGTTTAGGCATTGGTTTAGGACAGAAGCCCCATAAGCGGTCGAGTAATGTAATTCACTTGCGTGTATACATATTTTACAACCAACTTGTAAGTTCTATTAAAGCAGAACAACCACCTTTGATTCATATGAATGCGCGTGTGCTACGTACTTTGGTTTACATGCCGTCTTCGAGGTCTTCGAAGTTTAAAACTACCAGGAATACAAATTACAGAAGTAATTTTAAGGTCTAACTGATTTCGATAACGACTCGTCTCTGTATCAGCATATTTTGGAATCACAACTCCGTCAGCATTCGTGAATCACTAGACGGTAACATTTGGAGCCACAGAATTTTAAGAACGTTAACTCCGGCAAGTATATTCCGCTTTCCTAAGAAAACGTCAACTGCGAAGACGTGCCATCAATATAAGCGAACTTTTGGAGATAACTAAAGACGTCACTTGCGTATCAATACCACACATGAGAAGCTGCGTGTCATGTAATCAAGTACAATAATTTTTTAAAGATCTATCGGTGGTAGCTAGTAGCATAGAAGTACACTTCGCAACGATGCGATTTTACTCTTTCATATCTGAAGAGTATCGATTCTTTTCCTGTTGCCCTGACTATGTAGTGCTGAAGGCTTTTTTGTAATATTCATAGCACCTTAGCTTCCGCTTTAACTAATACGCGGAAGTCACGCGCGTTTGGTCGCGTTACACGGAAACTTCAATCACCCGTTTACCAAGACAAATGGTATGGATTTCGTGCGTGTAACCGATCGAAATAACCAGGGTGTTTCGATACTCAGTGCTAAAGAATCAATAACAATGCTCCGTTTGGAAAAACAAACAAAGAAACAAAAAAACAACAACGACAACAACAAATCTCAAAGAAACGCGTGTGTTACACCTCGGATTTCGACCCCTTCTCGCGGATTTGGACCCCTCTTAAAGCAAAAGTTGTAGATTCGACATAAGGTAGTAAATTCCTTTGCAAAGTCTTTCTTTTCTTGCTGGCTGTTCTGACGGGTAAAAGGCTCAAAATGTTCATTCTCTAGACAGCGGACCAGCCATCTCAGTTGAACAGTTCCTAATGGAATGATGATTCTACGCACTTTCGAAACTTTTTAATTCTTGGATGTAAATTTTGATTATTTAAATGAAACCGTGCTAAGAAAAACAATAGAATTTGGCATGAGGATGCGGAGTAGCTAATAAAGTTGTATTCGTACCTCGATTCATTTGCAAGTTACTAAGTTGAAGCGCCGCCCACGCGCTACATTTACAAAATGCTGATCGCGAGCTATTCGCTAGCTTTCAACTTAGAAGCTTTTTGTAAAGGGTTTGTTTGATTAACTCTCTCAATTAGTGTACGAAATACACCAAATACCACCGCGCACTACATGCAGTACTTAGAACTGAAAAATACTGAAAATATGTTCAGTTCCTCTCAGCAAACATGCATGGATGTAATATCTCGGCCCGCGATAATCACGACCTTCTCAGGTGAGAATTAAAGGAGAACTGAAGGCTAGAAGCCAACTTTTTTTTCTGTGGCTGATTATTTCCCAGATATCATCTTTTTTTATAAAAAAAAAAAAGTACGGGAAAAGTCCTCATTCTTCTTAAAGGCCTTGAGTGTGCCCGAAATCTATGGTTGTTTTTCTGAACCTCCGCCATTTTGTCTGCTTTTTCTTTCTGTTACTTCCAAAAAAGGAATGCCTCCCGTCATGTTCTGACGTTATTGCGTTCAACCGTACATCGCATTGAGTAGGAATTTTCTGTCATCCTGCAATTTAATACATTGAACAGTTTCGTTTGCCAGTGTTACGTGTTTGTTTCATAGTAAGCTTAACCGTGACACGTGACAAGGGCCAAACTTCAACTCTTTTCGATTGAGCCAATGCCAGAAAGCTCACGATCCCCAGAATGTAGACTTGAACACGAACGAGTTTATGTTGATATAAATATATGGTTTGACTAAAAAAAAGAGAGGAATGTAAATAAACGATGCGAAATGAAAATACAGCGACCAAAAAAAAAAAAGAAAGAAACTTACAAGATTTGCGGGCTGGAAACGTGAAAAACAAAACAAATCGTGCAACTGGAACCTTCTAAGAATCACACACGTGCACCTCCTCATCCCGTAATATGTGTCGAAATCTCATACGTTATGCACCAGTCACGCGCGGACGTTTTGTGACCTGCACAGAAGAAGGAGCAAAAGTAGGAAATCTACGGTGCGTAAAACGGGAAAGTCAACAAGAAACTGACCCCTGCTAGAATACTGGGAAAGTATGAACAATATTTCAGGTGATTTGTCGTTATTCAAAGGACAATAAAAAAATCCTCAATCCAGGGAGAATATTTTGCTTGCTGGTAGTCTTATTTCGCATAATTCTTGTGATTCAATAAGCTTCGATGGAAGTAGCATGTACATGTGAAACAGTTCACCTGGAAAGAGAATTACTAGGGATTGCCATTGCCAATTTCTCTGCTTTTGCGTTGGCGTTGCTGCTACAAGTAATTATTTTTAAAGAGCATCTTCATTTTTGAACTGGAACAGCATTAGCCCTCCGAGGTGCTGGATTGGCAGGTTCGGTGTCCAGATTGATTCCCGAAGGGTAGAGCTTCTGCAAAGGGCGTTTCCATTCTGAAGAAGACGAGTTGCCGGATTTCACTCCCTTTACTGCACTGCGGACTTCACCATCTGGACCAGGAAGTAAATGTTCAACTCTTCCAAGGCGCCACCGCTCTCTTCGGATCTTGTTTTCAGGTATGCACACGACATCTCCCACTTGAACCTTAGTGAGTTTACTCTCTTAGAACAGTAATGTTGTTCTCTAAGCTGTGTCAAATACTTCGATCGCCAGCGGTTGCGCTGAAAGAACCTTGCTTTCTTTGTGATTGTTTCCTTCGTTTGCACAACTTAAATGGAAGAGCTCTTTGACGGCATTGACAAAATTCTACGGTCCACAATGAGGTGAAAAGGCTAAAACTTCTTCGTACCGCTCTTCAAACCAAGTGTTCGGAGCTTCACAATTTTGAATGGTGAGATAGTGGAGCTGCGAGAGGATGTGTCAAAGATCGATACAGTTTGTGAGAGCTGTAATTTAACGATTGCTATCCAGGAGTGTATGCTCAATTTAGAATCTCCATTGGCAGCGCAAGAATCTCAAGGGGAGAGAGGGGAGAGAGAGAGAGAGAGAGAGAGAGAGAGAGAGAGAGAGAGAGAGAGAGAGAGAATCAACAATTGCCTTCCTTCACTTCTCCAGAAAGCGTGGGAAATTCCCAAAGTCATGTATCGAAAATTTACACGCACGCAAAGCTGCCTAAGCTCGAGCTGAGGAAATTTCAGGGAAACCCCATCAAGTGGTATCTCTTTTGGGAATCTTTCGAGTCAGAAGTTCACAATCCAAACCTGTCCGGCGTAGATAAATTCAATTATTTAAAGTCGCTTCTAGCGGGCACTGCCCAAATTGTCGTCGGTGGCCTTAGCCTGACGAGCGCTGACTACAAAAAGGCAGTGGAACTTCTCAAACGAAGATTCGGAAATCTACAGACTGTGATCTCGAGCCACATGAAGGCGCTCACTAAAATTCCTAAGGTGGCCATCATAGGAGACATTGAGAGGGCCTTTCTGAATGTTTCAGTTGACCCAGGAGATCGTGACTATCTTCGTTTCCTGTCGGTTGATGACATCACCAGCAAACACCCAAATCTCTAAGCTTACCGATTTACAAGAGTTGCTTTTGGTGTTTCCTCAAGTCCCTGGTACAGAAAAGAATTGAAGACTGAATCCGAAAGTGAGTCACCCCTGGTAAATGAAGTTCATTTGAGCCTGCTTGTGAAAACTAAGTTCAAGAGAAAGATCGGACCTTCTCAAGTCCTCTGTTCGAAACAAAGAACAATGCCAGCTGTTTTGCATAACGCACATATTTTATAAAAAATGATAGACACGTGTTAAAGCATACGTGTTTTGCGTATCACACATACCTCCACAAAGTATAAATAGATACGTGCGTCGCCTCAAAGGCGAGGAGAAGGCAACCAGAATTTTTGACATCGTAAAACGTAAAACTTAATAAACTCAGTATTTGTTCAAGAAGCAGTTCATCGACGTCTCTTCCGAAGGGATACCCATATATCCAATTCACCAGCGCTGTAACCATTAAGGTACTTGGAGTTGGATGGGACAGTCAGAAAGATTTACCCTCCCTGGACCTGGCCTCTCTAGTGGAAACGTACCGTAGCGGTCCTCTTACGAAGAGGACTATTCTTGGTACCGATAGCAAGCTGCATCACCCCCTGGGGCTACTAAGTCCAGTCATCATTCTGTTGAAGATTATCTTCCAATCTGATTGCAAGTCTAAGGTGGACTGGGACGACCCTGTTGATTCGTTTCGTCACGAAGAGTGGTTAAAGCTTGTTCGAGATGCGAAAAAAGTCGGTGCAGTACAGCTGAAAAGGCAGTACTTCCGTGGTTCATCATCAGTAGATTTGCAAGGCGTCCAACTCCATGGATTTGCCGAGGCATCCGAGAAATCAAATGGAGCAGGATTGCAATTGTTGGGTGCTCTGATTTTGGCTTGATTGAGCAGCACTCTCTTGACAGCATTCGAAGGAACATTGAAGGTCGATTCGGTATTCTGCTGGTCGGATTCTCAAATTGTTGTGTGGTGGATTTGGGGCGTGAACAAGTAATTTAAGCAATTTGTTCAAAATAGAGTGGTGGAGATTCGTCAACTCGTCAAGCCATATCACTAGGATTACTGCCCCTCAGAGTCTAAACCAGCCGACACCTGTTCTCGCGGTTTACTGGCTTCCAAACTGATCACCAATCACTAGGAGTACTATTTTTTGAATGAAATATACCAGTAGTTTTTTCCTCGCCAAAGCTTGATCTTGAAATCCCGCAGACTGCAGGAGCATTCTATAGTGCTCGCCACAGCCAAGACTGTTTTTGGATTAGTTAAATATTCTCTCGTAGTTGGAACACCAATTCTTAAACAAAAATTTCATCGTTTGCGGGAAATCCATGAAAAGTTTTTTTTTTTTTTTTTCAAACAATGGGCCTCTAGAGCCAGGGTAGTGGAATACATGTACGTTTCGGGTAATGTTACTCTCTAAACGAAAGTATCGAAGAAAGAAATTAAAATTTAACCAAAAACAATCTTAACGGTTTGTTTTCGTTAAAAGAATATAAAAGTAGTAAACTTTGTCAAGCGATAGCGATAGCGATCTTCTCGATGCATCCACGCGCCGATAAAAAGTGTCAAAAGTAGCATATGGAAGACAGGTCACAAAATAGAAGTGGTAAGATTGTTTCTTGGACTGGCTGTTGGGAGCAAGGAAAATCCATGGAACAGGGACCGCGGAGACCATTTTAAAGTGGTAGGGCAAGCAAAATCAGGCCACGACTAACAAGCATTAGGGATCACTGTTCCGCCATTTATAATGTCCTAAAAAATTCAACCCAAGCGAAAAAGTGGTGTGAACCCCCTCCCCTTCGCAGTCCCTGTGCAATAGATACTGCAGGGGCTCGAGTTCTTCAGTAGATTCCATTTCAGAATACTTACAGTAGCCACGTACACTCCTTGGGTGTCCCTATTTTTGAGTTTTAAATTCTGGGTGATATTAATTTGAGTTCTGAACGGGAGTAGCGCGATTGGAACTGGCATGAGATTTTTTCAGCTTGGGGGTTTAAGGGGGCGGGGAGGGGGAGGGGCGCAAGGTACGTTGAATCGCATTACTTTGTCGAGCCCATAGACAATTTGAGACACGTAGAAGAACCTAGATAAACGATCTAGCTCATCAGGAGTGCCATACATCATCACCATCATTAACAAGTTTCATACAAGTGGTATCTCCTGTTCAGACAGTTCAACAAACATATTTCTTACCAATACTGTTTACAGCAGCTTGTTTACAATCTTTAAAGAAAATCTCACGAAAACGCAACTAAAACGAAAGCTACTTGAACAACGCCAGTGTACACTTGTATCGATGAACTCACACGACTCGATCGAAAAAAATCCCTGAACTTGAATAATTATTAGCCCTTTACAGCGGAAGATAAAAAGTGTCTTGGTGAATTTCATTGTCTGAAGTGACACTTAATGATAGCTGAGTGAATCAGTTGTGACACAATCGTGAGACAAGTGATTGACTCAGCTATCAATGATTGTTTCGTTTCTGAATGAACCATGCGTTGAACTATCTCGCATTTTATTGGTGCACAAGAAGACTTTATGAAAATTCTCCAAATGCATCCTCAGCTTCAATCCTCATTCCTTCACACTGTACTGCTTATCCGTCTCTCAGGGTAGCGTTTAGAGCCCGATTTAGGGGTACCGTCGGCCTCTTATTAACTATGCAAAACGAGAGAAGTCCAAAGCCGTCGTTGTACAGTGTAAATCATCCACGTACACACACAATGCATTGTTAGGGTGTACTCTTTGGGACTATTCTATTTATTCCTATTCTGGTCTAGGATTAGCGGAGTTCTAGAATTAAAGTCTAACAGTTTTTCTGAGGCCTTATCTTCATCACATAGATGTAGAGATATTGAAAATATGCAGTTGTAGGTTAGTGATATTTTGTTTAGAGGTACCTGACCAAACTGTATCTAACTTGCTGAAGATGGGGTATTTTAGAACTACATCAGATACGTCCTTGGAAAATAAGTTCTTGACTCTACTCATCTGGCACAGAGACGACGAAAGGGAAGATGTTAAACTACCGATCTGATCATTAAAGGGAAAGCTGCGATCGAAGAGTATACCCAGATCTTTACGTGATGAGACAGGTTTTAGCTGCTTTCCTAGCATTAGGCTATCTTGTAGGAAACAGCTGTTTAAGTAAACTTGTCTCGGAAGCCCGTAGGGGAAGCTAGTATGTCACACAGAGCCTTTTATAGCACACGGAATCCTCGCCACTTGTTTGGTAGCTATTCATTGGCGGATTACCCCTGCTTGTTTGAACTGAAACCTGTTTTATTTTCTTCGTAGGTGTGCTGCACAACACGTGATTCACAAGCATCATGAAATCAAGTGTTCAACCACCCTGCCTTTCACTGATCAGGCTTTCCCTCCTTTATTTTGTTATAACAGTAGCTCAGTCACAAGGTGAGTTGTGATGTTATTTCAATTTCCTTTTATTCAGGCGAGTCCACGTTCATTTCATCGTATCTGTCAAACAGGAAGCACTGGCATAACTCCGGCATCATTATATTCAAAGAGGACATATTGCAATTGATTGTTGCTCATGAAAATATCTGAACGTAGAAACTGTTCATCAGTACGATGCCTAATATGTGTGCAATTCCACAATTGGTTTCGGCTCCATTAAATACTATACCAACTGCGGAACATTTTAGGAGGAGCCACCCACAGAGTGAGCACAATTACCGACAAGTGTAGTAAGGAAAGCAACGTAAAATAATGTAATCCTAAAATAACGGACAAAGTGCACGTAAGCTAAACGAACAAGGCCCGCACATAACACACCCAAAATTGCTCGTGTACATCACAAATAAAGCCACGCGCGTGGGACTGCATCCGGCTGAAAGGGAGCAGTGCATGTAGAAACAAAAACAAGCTACCACAGAATGTTATAAAGAACCTAAATTAGAAAAGGATACCGCAGTGTTTTTGAACTTTGAATTGCCAATCTAATATGCCGTAGTATAGTACCATATTTTTCAACGATAGCACTGTGGCATTTGAAGAATTTATTGCACGATTTAAGCAGCAGAGTGGATTTGAAGCCTTCTTGATGAAGACGGGACGAGGGCCGGCGAAGTCTATGTATAAAGTCTATCTTGGATGTGCAGATTCTTGCATATCTCACTAGCCGAGATATACAAGCACCATAGGCTGGTATGGCGGGAATGGTTCTGTTCATATGCGGAAAATTGACAATCTGAAATGTGAAGTCATCTCTCTTGTCGCAGACACTGATATGGAAAGGTGCTCTGCTGTCGTCATGGTTGATTCTAGTGTCAAAGTAGCGCACTTCATTTTACGTTATGGCTGTGTCCTTAAGTTCCAGTTCCGACGGGTAAATGGCGTTGATGCAACTTCCAAAGTTGTCATTGTTGACACTGAATAGGTCGTCTATGTACCGAAAGGCTTTGCTAAACTGTACGGCGTTATTCATAGCTTGCTTCAATGTCTTGAGCATGAAATCGTACTCGAAGGTGTGGAGGAACAGATCAGCTAACAAGGGTGCGCCATTAGTGCCCATTGGTATACCAATAACTTGCCAGAAAACTGAGTTTCCGAAGCGGACGTAAATATTGTTGATGAGAAAGTCAATGTCGTGACACAGTTTCTCTACAGGAGAAGTAAGAGTACTTTGTAGACTTCTTATCATTAGTCCAGAAAGTGTTGAAATTTTTGGTTGCAATGAATCTTTTCCCTGTGGTGCTAAAAACTCTTTCTAGTAGATCATGGAGTTGATTTTTAAGTTTGGCATGTGGTAACCTAGTGTCGGTAAAGAGTAGAAAAGTTCCAGGTACTCACGTGATTTAGCGAAGGTTGTTTTTCGTCCAGTATGCGAATAACTTCTAACGAATTGTTGATAATCCACATGCAATTAACACCTGTCCTCTTCAGAATAGTTTTGCAGTAGGTAGTACAGTGACTCTTGACTAGTTTGAGGCACTAAGTGATTAATTTAGAGAGCCCAGTAGTGATGCATGAACAGTCTTGCCTTGTACGGTGTCTTGTGGAGTTTTGGTATCCAATATATTTGTGGCACTTTTTTCTGCTTCTGTTGTAATGTGATGTGAAATACGTTTTCCAGGATTGTGGCGTGGGTCCGAATTATATTTTCAACTATAATATCTTGTTTCTCATACGTAGAATTAATGGAATAGAATTATGAATTATAGATGACACTATTAGAATTGATGGCGCTATTAATTATACGGTCAAACGGGCCGCGAGGAGTTCATGTAGTTGATTTCTATCGGTTCCGGAATTGTGCTGTCCTTGATGCCTCTTGCTATTTCATCCCTATCTGTCTTACGGCGAGTTGAACACTATCTCACCTTGTACGCTGATCGAGGTCTTTGGTACCGCGTACGTTATATCTCTCTTCAACTTCTAGACGTAATGAATACCCAGCTGTTTATGGAGGCACGCATGCCTCCATTGTCTCCTCTCAAGGCTGCTATAGCTACTGATGGGTTCGGCCAAATTCTGTCACGGAAATCTCTGTTTGGGATTATATGTGGCTAGGGCATTCCTTTATTTCTCTTGTTAATGTTGATTCCTGTTCTGCTGAACGCGCCGTTTCTCTTCATGTTACTGAGTCGTGTTTTGGAAATATCCGTTCGTTGGAGTGAAGACTTTTAGCTTCAAGTGACCGTCCGTAGGACTACGTAGCTATTTTTCCACTTTAATCTCAGTGTTTGCCGAGATTTCGTCTTCCCTGCCTCTGCATAGGCCCCCTGTTTGCCTTACTAACTCATGACACTTCAGTCTCGGGTAAGACAGTGGTCGATGTCCCGCTGGCAGGGATGCACCCTCTCTACATGGTATCATACCACTAACTATGATGGTATTGGGCGGGGGGAGTGGGGTGGGGGGTCTAGTGTTTGTTTGCACTGACCTTACGTTTCTATCTCAAGTTTTTAAGGTGTGTCTTACAACTTATGGAAATATCCATCCAGTAATTTTCTATTTAACTTCAGTCACATTGACACTGTCATTGACAGTGAGATTGCTCATCCAGTTTTAAATTGCTAGAGCCAACTGAAGGGGATGAATGCAAGCCAAAGCCTTGATTTTTCGGCCTTCAAAACCTTGATTTCAGATACAAAAGGATACTAGATTGATATATTTATATTTTATATTTATATTGGTCTTCTTTTGCCATCTTTTTAAAACGTCTCGATTTTTCCAGCTCGATGTTTTTTATTTCACGGATCTGTGCGTCCGAGGAATCCGTTTGCGAACGTTTAAACTCGTTAAGAGATTTTTGGAAAAGATCCTTCTTTGAATTCATCATAGCCTGGATGTTACTTTGCATTGAGGCATCTATCATCTTCGCGATGTCGTTCTTAGAAACGTTCTCCATGGTAAGGAGCAGAGGAAAATAATTTGCAAAAGACTAGCTCAGAGATGAATGATGCAGGCCTAGAATGCCTCACCACGTGACAAACTGGAACTTTATAGACGGCATAATACCCATCATGCAATAAATACAGTCGTACCCGGGCCCCTCTGTTCCCGTGCCGCAGATATACCAATTTCTGTCTAATTCGTACACTCAAAGGCCAGAAATTACATTTATCGCTGGTATTGTAGCGTCGTTTTTTCAACTCTTTTATAGGTTGCTTCGCTTGCAAGAGATGACTTCTGATATGGGGCAAAGTGTAGTGTTTCATCCTTTAACACGTGGTAATTGAGCTGTTTTTTGTTTTCGTTCTTGGCCTTCAGGTATCACCAACTTAGCTGCAGTTTTCGTGAACGCCAGCACTTTGGGGGTTAGCTGGGACGCGTCTTCCACGTTCAATAACATCACTGGATATGATGTCATTATCTTGAATGACACTGAGGAATTAAAACGTGTAGAAACTGGTAATACTACGTCATCTGTGAAAATTGTGTCTTTGGATCAATGCAGAAACTACACAGTGAAGGTAGCTGCTAGGTCTTCAAGTGGGCTTGGTAGCTTCAGCTCGGTGCAATTTTTGACTCACTGTGGTAAGTTGCGGGCTTAAAACAATTAACTGTTTACCACTTATCTTTTTTCATTAATAGGTAATAAATGATTATTGTTATTGTTGTATTGTAATGTTGTTGTGGTCACCTACTTTAAATTTCTAGTGGCCGGATAACAACAGAATTTAATATAAAATTATATAAAAGTATATAAAATTGCATTCAATCTTTTTATCAATTTGTGACTACTGTTTCTAAGCAACAGTATCTACCATGCAATCACTTGTGTGTGCGAGTGTAACTAAGATGGAGAGGGAGAGACGTGTATCGTGGTCAACTCCAATCTTTAATGGTTCTGTCCATCAATGATACAGGGGAATCGGTGGTGCTAGTCTGATCACGCGACAGGTAGCTCAATTAATCAGGCAATTATCAATTAATAATTAATTAATTATAATTGATAATTTCATTAATCAGTTGCACATAACATTTAGATCATGAAAATCACGTCCTGTTGTTTGAGTGTCCCACAGTCGCTGATGAAAATAGCGAATATTTATATCGGCGCTACATAAGTTTATTATGATTTTTATTATTAATCCGATATCGTGACAGCAAGCTTGTCAAAGACGGAATCCAAGGGACCATGATCGTTACAGGACAGCGTAACTTAGACTTTAAACTAGTATTTTTCGTCTTTCAAAATGCGGAACTGTTCCACATTTTTCGACACGCATGCGGGAGCACCTAGTTACTGATGGGACTTCTTACATATTCAGACATTTACAAAACTCCCAACATCGTTGCTTTCTATGCTCTCATGATTGTTTCACAATCTTAGAACACCCTCCCACCATTTTCGAACTAAAGATCAGAGAATCTGTACATCTTCAATGGGAGAAATTGAATCATAAAAAGTATCATGTGCATATAAAACTTTTTGTTTTTATGCTAATGAGCCCTTCTTGCCTCGCTAGGATGTGCAAAATTCAAAAGAATTTTTGTTCTAAAATGAGGCCAGTAGGTCTAATTTAAATATGTACAAAAGAATAAAATATTGGTCGCCCATTTATAAAAGTGGTCTATAAATAAGCCTAAGGCCGACTTTATGTAAAATTGTATAGACCTTTGTTGGATACTGTACAAGAACGTAATTAGCTGACATGCTGAAATTTGCCTTGCCATTTTAGATGACAGGGTACGTTTGGGCGTTACTACTGTAATATTTATGAAAACAAAGCCAGATATTTTTAGAACTTTTTCGAGATATTTAGAAAAGACAAAAATCGCCAATTTCTGGAAACACATTTAGGCTATTTTACATGATATTTGTGTCTAGGCCTCTTCATAACTGCACTCTCCACTTTACGGTCTGGATACAGGTCCACTCAAGCGAGTTAAGAGCATTATGAAAATCAATCGAGATGAGAACACTGATACTCTTGTTTTTTTTTTTCTTTGTTCCACAATATCACTGATCAGTCTGATATTCTCTCCAATATATCTTACTTTAAGGAATCCATTTTGTTCAGTCAGAGTTGGTTGGATTCTCTTTGCCTAGCTTTCGATGCAATCTTATAATCCACGTTCAATAATTAATGTCATTGATTTCCAGTTATGCAAACGTGTTAACGACTCATCCCTTTTGGGCACTTGAATAGTGTGATCACATCTCTGCACTGAGATATTGACAGTTGTCCGATACCATACACTGCATTAAAGGCGTCAACAAGAAATCCGTCCCCGCCGGTGATTTTTCCTTTGGAAAAGTCCCAATATTTTCTCATATTCGAAGAATGTCAGAAAATATTGAAATAAAGAAGAAATGCTTAAACTTTCAGATGAGGAAAAGGTAGAATTTCTCATTCTTCTTCCGTCTAATTCTACCTTTTCCTCATCTGAAAGTTTAGGCATTTCTCCTTTTTGTGTAAAATTATTAAAAACTT
>BLFK01000901.1:1133473-1143128 GCA_014634185.1 Astreopora myriophthalma
TAACTCCTGTTTTACATGTAGGTAGGGTTCAATGTCTTTGTCTCTCTTGTGTTTTTCCCAGTCCCCTTTAGCGATCCTCTTGGCTAATCGCTGCATGACCTCATCTTTCTGAGTTTCCTCTCTGATTCGCGTGACAACCACAGCGTGCTCTGCATCCACGTTCCATCTGATGATCTTCTCAGTTTTGTCATCTCCTGTCTCAAGCAGAGGGTGTCTGGAGAGGACGTCTAAGGGGTCTCCTTCATCCTTCCCTGGTTCGTACACCAACTCATAGTCCACGTGTTGCATTTCCGTGATCCACTTCTCTATTCTTGGTGGTACTTTGGCCTTTACTTTGTTAAACAAAGGTACTAGTGGCTTGTGGGCAGTCACGGTTTTGAATCGCGCTGCTCCCAGTAGGTAAATTCTCAGCCTCTCCTTGGCCCATTTGATAGCCAAAGCGTCTTTCTCGGTCTGACTGTACCTCTTCTCGGTTTCTGTCATTGTTCGGCTGATGAAGTGTACTGGTTGTATGCCTCTATCTGTCTTCTGGAACAGGGCCGCTGATAACCCTTCATTGAAGCTTGCCTCTGTACTGAGGATTATGGCTTTGCTTGGATAGAAGAATGCCATGGTCTTCTCCCTTGAGATGTTGTCTAGTATCTTTCTGAATGCTTCTTCTTCTTCTTGTTTACCCCAGTAAAATTTGGTTTCTTTTCTGGTTAGCTGGTACAGCGGTGCTATCATGGCTGCATAATTCTTGATGAAGTTGTCTAGGTAGCCTGCCATTCCCGGGAAGCTTCGTACTGCCTCCTTGTTCTCAGGCACTCCACACTCTTTGATTGTTCTTACTTTGTCAGGGGATGGCTTCAGTCCATTTTTGGTGAAAACAGGTCCGAAGAACTCAGTTTGTTCCATTCCAAACTGACATTTTTCTCTGTTAAAGGTGATTCCGTGATCTCTTGCTCGCTTCAGGTCGGTCCTCAGTTCTTCTCGGTGTTCTGTCTGGTCTCTTCCCCCCAGGAGTATGTCGTCTCTTTGATTTAAGCAGTGGTGTATGTCCCTGAAGATTCTGAACATGGCTTCGTCGAAGACATCTTGTGACGATTTCGCTATAAAAAATTGTCGTTGGGGTCTGTAATTTCCCCAAGGGGTGCTGAATTTTGCTACTTGTCTTGTGGAGGGGTCTAGAGCTAACTGGTGGTAACCTTGTGTGAGATCCAGCTTCGTAAAGATCTTGCAGTCGTGTAGGCAGTAGATGAAGTCTTCTACTCTTGGTGATTGGATGTACCGGCTTCGCTTCATGGACTGGTTTGGAATTCTCATGTCGATGCGTGCCCTAATCATGTGGGACTCTAACTCTTCACTCTTCATCTCTGTGAATTTTGGTTTGGGTTGCACCACTAGCGGTGAACACCAGGTAATTGCCTTTCCATCTGGGACTTTCTCGAATATCTCTTCCTTCACTCACTGGTCCAGCCAATCTTTAGGTGGTTTCTGTAGGTGATATGGTACAGGGCGTGGTTTCTGAGCCACAGGTTTTGCGTTGGGTTCCATTTCTAGTTGACTTCAATCGTCTTACCTGTATTCTTTTCTCGAAAGCAACCGATCCCTTGGAATACGTCACTGTATTCGTTCAGTATTGTTTTAATGCTGTCATCAGCTGTTTTCACCGTTTTGATTCTCAGTTCGTTGGTTTCTTTTAGTGTTCCTTCTGGATCGATTTTGAGCATTCCAAGCTCCAACAGTGTGCTTTTACTTAGGAGTGGCGGGGAGTCCATCCTCCCTTGGATCACTAAGAACTTGCTCTGTGTGCCCCGGTTCTGGTTCCGTAGTGTTGCAGTGAATTCGCCCTTGACTGTTAGGTCAGATTGAAGTGTCTTCAGTGTGTCTCTACTGGACTCTAGTTCCTTACTTTCTTGTGATCTGTGCTTGAGGGCCTTGAACTGATATTCGTCCATTACATTTGCGCTTGCTCCACTATCCGGTTCAGTGAAAGCATCAATGTCTCCGATGCGGATTAGTACAGTGCCTTGATTTGGACCTGATCTTATCTTCTTCAGTCGGTGTAGGTGTTGTGCTGTCTCCTGAAGGTAAATGTAATCATCATCTGAGCCACTGCTTGTCTCCTCAGCCTCTGTTGTTTTCTTGATTCGTTCTCTCTTGGTCTCCTTGGGTCCCTCTTGGGTTTGGGCACCGCTTCTGCAACATGACCCATAATGATTGTACTTGCCACACTTTAAACACTGTTGTCCGTATGCTGGGCAGTTGGGCCTGGAGGGTGTGCTGCCGTCTTTCCACAGTAACCACAGCTTTTGCCTTTCTCTTTCTCTTCTTTCTTGGGTTCTCGGATTCTGGGAGGTCGCGGTGGTTTCTTCGAGTTTCCTCTTCTGTCCCTCTTGCTGCTCTTCGGAGGATCCTTTGGCTGATACCCGACTTTTGATATCTTGAAATCTTCTTTCATGTCTTTGACTTGCTGGTTAATATCTTCCCTTTGGCTTGCTTCTTCAAGGAATTGATCGAGGTTCCATTTCTTCTGAATGCTTCTTTTAACGAGTTCGCTGTCCTTGATGGTTTGTATCAAGTGTTCCAGTATTCTGTCATCTGTTTGTTCGCTGAGCTCGCAATCCTTTGATTTTTCGCGCAGTCGCGCTGCGTATGTGACAACACTCTCTCCTTCGGTTTGCCTTTGCTTGCTGAACGTAAATATGGCGTGGTGCTTGTTCTTTTTCGGCAGGAAATGGTTGTCGAGTTTTCTTTTCAGTTTCTTGTAATCATCGTCTCCGACCACCGGCGCAGTATCTGGCAAGTTACGTGCGAGTTTCTTGATTTCTTTGCCGCCATAAATCTTCAGGGCACTCACGCGGTCTCTTATTCCTGTGATCTCGAAATACGATGTTTCGTCCTCGAAGTCTTCAATCCATTCTCTCCATGCCCGTCCAAATTCCCGGGGGTTCTCTGGAATCTTAAATGGCTATATCTTTAGAGATTTTCCGACGCTAAATACTCTTATTTCTGTCGGATTCGGTGCGTGTCCTTTGGCTCCTTCTGCGCCTGGCGTATTTGGCATGATTTTTTCGAGCACGTGGTTTCTTCGCCAGTTCTCTTCGGCGTTTTCTTGCTCTCTTTCTTCCTCTTTCTTCCTCTTTCTTCTAAATTCCCGGTCGCGTAAGTTCTTCGCGGTCTTAGCAGTAGATTACACCGATTTTATTTTCTCTGCTTCTGGTTTTCTTCCTGTAATCCGCGGTCCTCTTCGCCAAATGTAAGATCGTTAGTGAACACACGCCATGTTGGATATAACTATTTTTAATGCGATATCACGTGATACAATGTAGGCTCGCACTGCGTGCGGAGGAACGGATACCACAGCTGCCACTAGTTCGTGTTCTGTTAGATGCTTAGCTAGAAGGGTGCCATTTCTGTTCTTTGACTCATGATATGTGAAGGGAACTTCTTCAGGACCGAGAAAGTTATGAGCTGGAACGTCCTGCACTGTGTTGCTGAGTCGTTCATAGTATTCCTTCACTTCAGTCTCAGCACAATTGGTAGGTGAGTATGTCACAATCACTGATGTCTTGGGGTTGCCGTCAAACTCTGCTAAAATTATTCTCTTGCAGATCTTCTTTGCCTTCAAAAGCGCTTTCCTTGCCCCAGTTTCCAGTAGCAGACCAACTCCATCTTAAGCTGCTAGTGCAACGTCTCTCCATGCAGATGATGTTACGAGATGGCTTGCTCCTATCTTTCTGAATTCAACAGGATCTTCATGTATTCGCCTATGTTCTTGTATGCCTAGTATTCCAATACCCTGTGACCTTCCACAATGTTCTAGATCTTGTGTTCTAGGCTCTTCTCCGAGTGTTTCAGCATTGTAAGTGCTCATAAGAAGCGGCTTCTTACAACGTGCCTCAGACTTGTGACTGTTCTCAGATGAATCCCCCCGCGTACGGTTTATGGATCACTTGCAACACTGTCTGTCTGTGATGGGTCGAACAGTCCAAAAATCGTCAGCAAGATTCCTGCTCACCATCGGAGCTGGAAGTATAGGATTTGCATTGTCTGTTGTATCCATGCGGTTTGTCTTACAAAGCTGAATAATTCATGTGGGTCGCCGCTCCTCACATGAAACATCAAACGCCCTCAAGTAGACTTGGCACAAGTCTTAGCTTTTTCCACAAAAGGATGAGGCAGGAGGCACTACGTGTTCCTATGTTAAGGGTTAGTTCCCTAGGTATTTGTCAGGGCACCAGAGCGCATCCACACACCGGTGGGTACTTTTTTTATATAAAGTGCGTTCGATTGGCCTTATTCGGGAATGAGAATATCAAGCTTTACTTCTAAAAATCACCCCTGAGAGAATTTTGATGTTATCGAAATACAAAGGAGATTTTCAGCATCGTTTCCTGACAAAGTGCTATAGAGACATCTTCCTAAACTTGCCCCGGGCGTCGAAAGAAATATCTGGAGGTTATTCCGTTTTTTCTTATTCCAGAATAGAGTCAATCGAACGCGCCCATAGTTTGTCGGCCCAACATATTGGGTTATTATTCTGGTTGTATTTTTAGGCTGGCTTCGAGGGCCTTCAGGATGTGTCAGTTATTGGCCATTTAGTAGTCATACAAGATAATAAGTAAGGGGATTTAAAGTTGTATTTTTACAACAAACTAAAATTTTAAATTGAAAATACCACCTATAGATCGTTTTCACTCACGTGACCAGTGGCCATGTTGATTTACTGAAACAAAGGAAATATTTGCGTAAAAATGGAGTTCGATTCCCCGAGGATTGTTTTGGGACACCAAAATGGCCGCCGTTTCTTTTTTTCACGTACACCAATATGGCAGCCATGACGTCCTGTGAAAACGATCTGTTAGTGTATACTCACTCAGTGATCTTGGTGTCTGACTGGTTCGCTATCTCGGAGTAATTGAACATTATTCACTCCCCAAGAAGTGAATAATGCGTGATCGAAACAAAACAATTGGCCGGCGTTAACTCGCGTTTCGCCAGTATTTTTGAATCCGAAGTATTGAGAATACAAGATCATGCTGTACCAGAGAATACAAAGAAGGCCACAAAATTTAGCCTGAGAGTTTTCAAAGGTAAGGGAAGACTTTATATTCGTGTACGTTTGAAGCTTCTGTAAACGCTTTCCCGCATGCTTTGTACCGCTTGCGCGTGTCCCAGGAATGAATCGAGAAGTCAATTAAATCGACTTTGAATGGTTTTCTTCAGCAAATGTTGTGATCGAGTGTTGTTGAGACCACTTCGTGTGTAGAGACTTAAACAATCAGCTATTCTATGAAATCGAGGTGAATAGTAAGCATAAGGAAATTGTGTACTTACATAAACTCATGTGGTATATATCAATCGAGAAGACAACAGAGTGTGAATTAATAGAGACCTTAAGATCCGACGACGGCGGGTGTCTATGACGGCGGGCGGAAGTAAAAAAGGTTGCCAAATAACTTCCGGACAGCCGTCGTGAAAAGTTTCCCGCCGTAGCGGGGTTGTCTACGACGTCAAAGTGCCTAGTTTGCCGTCTTGTCTAAAACGCGAGTAAAATAATCTCATTTTAGGTCTTATTGGAGACGAAATTCTTCGATACTTTCAATAGTTAAAGATTTTTCAATCTTAGTGGATAGTTTTATTTGCGTATTTCGTGAAGAGAAAACGATTTTAAAGGATTAATCTCCGTTTCATTTTGTCGATCTTGGCGGGCTGTCGATGACCACATGGAAAGCCGCTGTGAGTCTGTCACGAAGCCGCCAATTGCAAACCAGTACAGTAACTTTTCCTATTTTCTTGATGTACTGTTAGGAATATGTATGAAAGATTTCAATCATTAAATACCCCGTTTGAATTCTGTTGTTGTCGCTAGATTAGACGAGTCGTCCTTAATCGAAATAACGAGTCAACATTGAACAATCTCGGCTCAGTTTGTTGACAACACAAAATCGAGCTTGTTTTGATCCAGATCCATCCGACAGTTTTGAATCAACAAGGAAAAAGGCGAGTCCGAGAATAGAAATCATCGCAGAAGCAAGTTTTGGTTTATGCAACATTTAATGAAGAAGATACAATATTTCAACTATATTCCAAAGTCATAATCATGTCACGACATGATTATGACTCTGGAATGGAGTTGAAATATTGTATCTTCTTCATTAGTTCTGCGATGATTTCTATTCTCGGACTCGCCTTTTTCCTCAAATTTCTATATTTAAATTTTTTTTAAAATCTGGTTTGCTTTTGTCTGTAGGCATATTTACACGTTGTCTTGTTACCTGCATTGAAAATATGTAATTTTAAATGGCAGAATCTTTATGAAATGAAGAAAAAGAAAAATCTGGATTTTTCGACTTATTTTAATCGGACAACAGAAGAAATTCGTCCTCTGAAATTTCTCAGTGGTCAAAGCTTTCAAGGAGAGGGCCACGAGCCCAATAAAAATTATTGAACCCTTTCTTCAACACACAGCCGTCCTCCAGTCGGTTTCTTAAGGTTTACTTTTCACGCCTTGCGACGGCGGCCTCTCCCCAGTTTTCCAAGGTCATAGTTGCCGTCGCAGACACCCGCCGTCGTCGGATCTTAAGGTCCCTAATCCAAGAAAGGAGGAATCCTTTATGTTTTCTTTTAGTGTACGAGGGGGTATGCTCTTTGCGTTTTCCTATTATTTATTGTTTTAGAGTTTTGCAGATGGCGAGATTGTGAAAACAATGCTAAAAAAGTCCCGGCGATGGCATTGTTCTGCGAATGCGATACTGAATTTATCTGGCACAATTCGGTGCGATAGCGTGACGAGTTGAGGGGAAATTGCTTGGAACTCACAATTTGCCCGTGTGTTAGTGTGTACATTGCGATTAGTTAATTCTCTTTTCTTTTTTCTATTAGTGGAATTTCTTTGTTTAGGATGGAACTGACTGTTACTGCGGCTGTGACTGATGGTGAAGCTGTTGTTCAGATTCAGGAGGCGATCCAGAAGATTGCAGAGTCTAAAGCAGTTGGTGCGATTTCCTTGGAGAAAGTCATAATCAAAGGTTGGTCACCTAATTCTAATTGTAGTCATTGTTATTGCAGGATCCAAGTGTTACATTTTTTCGTTTGTTGTTCTTTTTTTTTAAGCATTCAGCATTCTTTTTTCACGTCTATGTTTCTGTGGTAGTCTTTTAGTGTTATGTTTCACTTGTTCAATAGTGTCGTGTACGTTGCATTTCATTAGTATGCTTAGCTCACTTTAATTTTTTTTTCGCATAATTTATTAGGGTGTATAACCCCCTAGTTCCACGTTGTTTAGTTCTTCTCTACTCTTCGTATAAGCAGTCGCGCTACGCGCAGTTATCAGTTTTAAGATTAAGTTCACTCCTTCCGCTATTAGCAGTATATACTCAATTTTTGCAGTCGTTACAATGTGGGTATTCATTTCTTCGTCTCTTGTCGTATTTATTATAACCTTTGTATGGTGTTCAAATTTCCCTTACTTGTGTTTTCAGTTTTCAACCTACATTTCGACATTCAATCAATAAAGTTTTACTGACAACTGTGACGGTGTTGGAAAAGTTACGTTCTTAAGCCCCCCCGGGCTGATTAGCCTTCTGGTAGTTATAGTTATTATTATATTATAAAACACACAGCTAATGATTTTAGGAGCTGAAAACTTCAATGATGCCGAGCAACAACAAGTTGCCAAGGGAAACCAAGGAGAATTGTCTCACTGTTCTCTCTATAATTATAACACCTTTCTAAGTATCCTCGCCGAACTTAACCATGCCGATTTCTGGATAAGTTCGATAGAGGTATCCACTCCTATAGTCTTGAAGTGAAGTTGTCTTTTAAGCGTCCTGGTATTGTTCCCGATGCTCCTATCACCACTGGTATCACCTTTGGTCTTATACCCCACATTTTTCTAACCTCTCTGGCAAGGTCCTGGTATTTTTCCATTTTCTCGTCTTCCTTTTCTCTCTCCTTTCCATCTTCTGGTATTGCTACATCCATAATGTGGAAGTCTGGTCTTCTGGCCTCAATGTCGTGATCCGTTCTCACACTGAAGTTCCACGGAAGCTTGTAATCGTCATTGTCAAGCGCACTTTCTGGTACATGGTTATACCATTTATCATTTCGCTCAAACTCGCATTTTCCTGAAAGATCCCAATGAATTGCCCTATCCACTTTGTCATGTCTCCTTCTACATTCCTTTTGCGCCAATTTTGGGCATGCACTTACAATGTGGCTGACTGTTTCATCTTCATGAAAAAAAAGGGACTAATTTTTCTAGCCTGCTTGCGCAGAGGCATTTCTTGCTTTATCCTTCACCCGGCCCGAGTAAAGGCTGATGGCTAACTGTAACCCCAGGTTTGAATTTTTACGAAACTGAGTATGAGAGAGTAGGGATCTCTGTGAAACTAACCTCTTGTTCTGTATTTCAGATCTGGCACCCCCTCCACCCTTGAATGTTAGAATGGACATGAGCTCGATAAAACATAGCTCAGTTGTTATCACGTGGGACACACCACGTTATGCTGACGTATACGAGCTAACTTCTTATAGTGTAGAGGTGAAAACTGTGCTCGACAACGATGCCGATTATCGTCGTGAAGAAACTGTCGAGATTACTACTAACCACATGTACGAAAGGGAGCTGACTGGGCTGAAAGCTGATACTGCATACCTGGTACGGGTTGTCTCCCATCGGGAAAATAGCCGCAAGGAAGGTGTGTCAAACCCACTGGAAATCAAAACCACCAAAGGTAAGGTCCTGAGGAGAAACACATTGCGTTTGAAACGTGCGACTCCCTTACGTTATCTGTTGCCAAACGTGTGTTTATTAAAGCTCATATGTTGCATGTTTTGACTAACAACGTAGTAAACCCATCAAGCAACAAATCAATCAAATCGGTGATGGATTTCTGAGTCGAGGGTTTTCTAAATATTGTACTTATTTGTAAATAAATGTGCGCATGCCGAGTTGTGTTACACGATTCAGTTCCATTGTATTTGCTCATGAGGCAATACATTTTTTTGCTGCAAAATCACCTCCACCCCGGTTGTAGGCACATGTAGCTGTTAACAGATTGATTATTCGCTCTGCCCCATTGCTTATAAGCCGAGACAAACCCCTTGCGATTTGGTGTAAGACCAGGTCTTCCAAAGTGGGATTTTATGGTATGTCAAACCTCCCGGGAACACACGGCATGGCTGTAGCCTCCCGTCTCTCTTCCATCCAGTTAGAGGCTCATCTTCCTTGTTACAGAAGTAACATTCTGTTTATCAATGAGTTACAATACTGCAACACGCGTTAATAAAATGGAAAGCACTAAAAATATATAAATAAAATGGAATTTCTGGCGTTTGAGTGTATACGAATTAGCCGGAAATGAAATATTTATGCGACATCAGAGCTGTGGGGACCGGGGTTAGTTCAGGTGAAGTGCACCATGGGTAGAATGGAGCACTACAACACAATACAATGCAATAATATGCAATACAATACCTTTTATTTAGTCATATTAATGGTTAAAGCTTTCGCTTGTGGGCTCAGGATATAACTGACAAAAAAAAAGCGATAATACACACGAAAAAAAAGGTAATTGCATGCAATCACTAAGAACCTATGCTTAATATATTCATATTTACAGGATAAAAATTCATATTTTTTATTTATTTATTTATTATTTTTTTT
>BLFK01000901.1:1143138-1174951 GCA_014634185.1 Astreopora myriophthalma
TTTTTTGGGGGGGGGGGGGACTCCTCAATATGAAAGTCGAAGGTCTTTAATGTTCTGGAGTTCCTCACTTTCCTCAGATAGGCCTGTTTGCCAGTATCCTTGGAATAAAAAGTTGTTCGTGCATTGCATAAAATAGAACCTCTATATGAATTTGAGTTCTTCATGAATTGAAACAACTGTGGAAGCGTGGTATATTTAGTTTATGGCTCCCTCTTAGACTATATCCTATGGTCTGCTTGGCGATAATATTTGACATGCAACACGGAGTGGCACCGGTTAAGATATTGTACACTGAAGCAGCTAACCTAAGCTTATACACTTTAAAGAGGGAGTCCCATTTCCCCTCCTCAAGTACTTCCGTTTTTAGCAATTAAAAATGATCCTAGCGGCCATACGATGTAAGGATTCCAGGGCTTTGAAACTCGCGCTGTTCGTACATCCTCCCCAGACAGGTATGGTATATGTTATAGATGGTAAGATAATCTTAAAATACAGATCTTCGAGGAAGAAAACGAGGAAGAAAACCGTACGACTGCATTTTAAAAGATTTAACTTATTAACATATCCCTTCTCGGTTTCTTGAATGTGCCAAAACTAGCAGGGTTTATTATCTATAGTTGTTCCCAAAAGCCTCGAATATGAGACCTTTTTTATTTCATGGTGATCGAGCATCAGTGCGTTCAAAGGGCCATTGAAAGATTGTCGATGGATAATCTAATGAATTGCGGTTGCATCATTGAACAAGTTCCTCCAGAGCTTTGTTAAGCATGCCTGTTACCTCATCTGTAGTGCTCCCTATATAGTATATCGTGGTGTCATCAGCATATGGGTATGTATGCCCTGAAGTGATAGCAGCAGGCAGATCACTGTTGTACAATGTGAAACGTGTAGAGTCAAGAACGGAGCCCTGTGGAATACCGTGAGTCATTCCAGCACTATCGGACATCACTCCATTAACTTCCTGACAGATAGTCTGTCAGCCAGCGTAGTGCGTTACCAGAAATTCCAAAGCTGTGTTTTGTAATTTGTAAAGGAGGATCTTGTGCGAAACGCTGTCGACTGCTTTCTTAAAGTCTATGAACGCTACTCCTACAGCGCAGTTATTACAGACGGCGTATCTCCAAGTTTCAGTTAAGTGGACTAGCAGCGACTCCGTCGAGCGTCCTTCATGGAAAGCCCACTGATTCTCTGTGACTAATTTGTTGTATATAAGAGATGTGTATCACGTGGGAAATCATTCTAGGCCGACACCTTCAGTATCTTGCGTTGTTTTTGGTTTTGGTTTGTACACGTGTGTTGAAGCGTGTTGTTTCTTCATTGTCACACGTGACCTTTACTTTAGCTAACGCGTGTAGGGATGTTTTAAACTGTAAAGCCTGGTAGGATGGGCTTCTTAGATCCTGAGACATATTCTAGGTTGTAGGATAACTTACTGTTATAGGTCCTGGTGCTCGGCCCAAACCGCCCAAATAAACCTAATGGTCTTTCCATGTTTGTGTTCTGCGTGGTGGAGGTGAAATTAAAATCTTGTGCCACTTAAGCGTAGTTTTCACTAGTGACGCAACCATAGTTTTCACATCCATGTCATAAGTGAAAACAAACTGTACCGCAAGCACAGTACAGGAACGAAGGATTCACTTGTTCAATGCTATTTTTTTATAAGCAGGCGCTGCGAGCAGAATCCGGAACAGGTGTTGTTCATTGGACGAACGAAAGAGCTCATGTTGTGCTTACGGTATATTCTGTTTTCACATAACACAAGCGTACGCAATCATAAGCACAAGGAAAATGAATTTTTTTATCCCTGTGCTGGCGCTTGCGCTTATGCTTGTGCTTGCGTCAAGTCCATTTTCACGGTGAAGTAAGCTCTCTAGTTCTTGCGTTTACGCTTGCGCTTTTGCTCACGCCTGTACTTGTTGCATCGTCGATGAAAACCGGATTTCTTTCGCCCGACACCCAGAGCAGTGTTGGATTTTGTATGGAAGAAAATCGATTACTGCTTTGTTTTTGCAATTATTACTTCTGTGACTGAAAACTGCTACTGCTTTGGTTTTACATTACTTCCGTGACTGAATGATTGGCTTAAAGACCTTGTGCAACTTTCTCAGCCAGGCAGAGTCTAAACTAAAATCAGCTGTGACTTGCGCGCACTTCAGTAGATTAAGAAGCAATAAGAAGAATAAAAATGACAAAAATATGAA
Organism: Astreopora myriophthalma; assembly: GCA_014634185.1. NCBI lineage: Eukaryota > Metazoa > Cnidaria > Anthozoa > Scleractinia > Acroporidae > Astreopora > Astreopora myriophthalma. The sequence goes on from BLFK01000901.1 coordinate 1,145,340, forward strand.
ATTGATAATACATTTGGACCAAAGTAATCCATTTCATTGCATGTTGATAAAAAATTTCTATGAGCAGCCATTCGAAAACTGGTAATAGAGGTAAGGAGTTCCAGAGTCTAATAGAGAGACACTAAAGGTTCTTCCCCACCCCACCCCCCTTAGACCCACGATTGAAGCGAGGACAGACGAGGTTGAGAGACGTCAAGCTTTGTGATTGGCTCATTTGATTTTCTGCGTCTACTGTGATTACTCTGGGTTTTTTTACAACGCTCAATTGAAAACCGCTGTATAACCACGACCCAATCCTTTTCATTGCTTGTCATATCTGTTAAATCGAATTCAAATTTGGAATTGTTGGTTTTTGTTGTATGGCGTAACTTAGGAGACGTTGCTAATGCAACTCGCGATTTGTGGTTGGAGAGGGTGGACCGTTCAGCTCTGCATTGCTCCGCAGAAGAACGGAGCTGGGATGAAGACATCTGCATCAAATGAACATGGCAGAAGTTCATAACCCAAAAGTCTCATCTGCAATGGAATGCGGCCCATCAGTTTATGGTATTATCTATTTTTCGAACGGCTGCTGCATGATTTTGCATTTAGCACAAATAATCCCTCGTGCGGCTCTTGGTTGCAGACCAATCAGGCACGTTGTGGTTATCAGGGCCAATCTGATTGACCGTCATTTGGCAGGACCTCTATTCTGAATTTAGATAATACCTTAAACTAATTAGCAAAAAGGCCAAATGAGAGAGATCGAGACTTCTGGGTTATGGACTTCTGACTTTGGTCATATAGTAGTCCCGAGAATCTTATTGGTTCGTGCGTGGGACAAACAAATGACTGCCACATTTTTTAACATCAGTTACTCGAAATCTCGACGAAAGAAAGCAAGAGATGTGTTCTGGTGTTAGATTATATGAAAGGTTACCGTAGGTGGATTTGAACACCAGGTTAACTGTGGTTTAATTTGTCTTCTTTGGTAGATCATACGGGGACAATCGTACTCGCTACAGTGATTCCTCTTGTTCTAATTATTGTTGCTGGTGTGTTAGTTTACATTATGTTCAGACGAATCCGTGAGCGACATAGCCGGGAGAGAATGCTCGCTATTGATGAGGTGAGCGAATTTGATGTTCATTTTGGGCACTGTAAACTAATACAACGTTTGGTGAAAACGGCCCTGTAAATAGAAAGGCAGTCGCCTTACACCGAATTTTGTTTATAACTGTGAAACAATTAGTTTTTATTGTTGCTGCGGAGCGAGCGTAGCGAGCGAGCAGCAACATAATCAGGATTTAAAAAGAATATATCAAAGGGAGTACGAATTCTTGAATCCATCACTTTTTACCAGAATGCATTGCATTTCACCAGAGTGCACTGCGCCACTTTTTACCATTGTGCATTGCGCCACGAACAACACGAAGATGTCATACCGTCTTTTTGCGTGGATTCCAGTGAGGAATTTTGCTCTGATTTACCTGTAAAACGATGTGAAGGAGATCCTGGTAGACTGTCACAGCTCTTGCTTTTGTTTTTAATGCAGTACGTGAAAGTTTGTAAATCTGGACGATTAATTGTGACATCTTATTTTAAACTTAGTATGTCATTTCTTAGCAGTCTCGCCTCCGTGGTCGAATTCTTAAATCAGATGAGAAATCGTCGTTACAAAAACTTGTAGAATAATTAAAACAAACGCAAACTATAGAACACACTTATTTCATATATGCTACGATCTATTCCTTTTCATCCAAACATGAATTTTAACTTAAGTTTTAGCATTTTCACACATCCGGCGATGGACACGTCTTCGACACTGTCAACACTCTAGAGACATTTAATGCGTACCAGTACAGAATTTATACGTGAGATTTCTGCTCCTACAATTTCCACATCTTTCGATTTTCATCTTTCGATTTTCTGGTAAAGGGGAGGTAGATGCGTATCGTATGTGTATGTATATGTGCTTTATTGTCTCGATCCCTTGTCACACCTCGCCATCGAGGTGTTATGATGCATGAAGTTGATGCATACAAGGACATATTTTAAGTTACACACCGCAATTTCAATTTCAAATTCAATAGTTTTAGTTATGCGTTCAAGTTATTGCATTAATCGACTAAGTTTCACGTATTGTGTGACTCGAGTAGTTTTGAAATAATAATAGCGTTGACTTTGGACATTGAACAAGGTTAAAACGTTGAAATGTAGAATGCGAAACTGATAGCGGAAAATTTCGTTTCTTTAGCATTGTCTTGCATTCATGGTAGCATTGGTGAAAGTATGAAAGTATTGATAAAAGTAATTAGAAGGCTCAATAATTTGAAGTGAACAAGAGGCGGGCAAGGGAGTGGGGTTGCTAAATGTAACAAGACGCCTAGAGGCGTTAACGTGGGATGCAAGCTTATCAAACGCTGCCAGAATGAAATGGTTACTTTAAAAGGTTTACCCTACAAATAAGCACCTTTAGAAAGAGGAACCGTGGCTGATCAGCTAGCTGCACTGTTTGGCAATTCCAGCGTCACATTGGTGCCTTAAAGTACGGGAATAAAATCGAAAAAGACGACTAGGAAAAAAGCTAACGACACTGATTTCACAGAAGGTCACCCATCCGAGTAGTAACTGCGGCCAATAGGGCTTAACTTCAGTGACAAGCAAAGGCGCGTGGCTAATTACCATATGAGACTACAATGACGACGAAACCGGCCCGAAACTATAACGTGGTCTGCCTACGCATCCCACGTAAAAATAACTTTGTGAAGTGAGAGTGACTCTAGTCTTATGTAAATTTTATGTAAAGGTTTAAGAAATGATTAATGATGAGAACGAGAATGATAATGATAATTAGAATAGCAATGACAGTGGCAGTGGCAGCGACAATGACAATACTATGATCATGATGACAATGATAATGATAATTATTATTATTTTTTATAATAATAATATAATATTAATAATTTCATTATAGGTATAATTTCATTATAGTGCGCAAAAAAAAACATAAAAATATACGATTAATTTCGCATATAGACCAAATAAAGAAGCTTAAATGCTTAAAAGCTTAATGATTAATGATGAGGACGAGAATGATAATGATAATTAGAATAGCAATGACAGTGGCAGTGGCAGCGACAATGACAATACTATGATCATGATGACAATGATAATAATAATTATTATTTTTTATAATAATAATAATATAATATTAATAATTTCATTATAGTGCGCAAAAAAAAACATAAAAATATACGATTAATTTCGCATATAGACCAAATAAAGAAGCTTAAATTTTCTGTAGAGGTTTTTATCCAGGTAGCCGGTTTTCCGCTTTCCTCGAAAAACAAATTTTTCCTCCTTGTAATGTACCCAGTTAGTGCGCCCGCGCTAAATACAATTTTGACGCCTACACAAAGCTTATTTATCTATTTACTTATATTTATTCATTCATTCACTCACTCACTCGCTCGCTCACTTGTTCGTTCGTTTGTTCGTTTAGTTATTTCTCTGGAGGGGGAGTAAACAACATACTAACTGTATTGGTTTGTTACGTGTCAAGTTAAGTTTTTAGCGTAACCTTAACATATTTTCAGACGAACAGAATAACATATCGCTGTCCCACTGCTGAGACCAATATATACGAACGGCGAGTTATCGACACTGACTTCACACGACAATGGCCTGAAATCCCTCGAGGGTACCTTAAAATCGCAGAGGAACTGGGCTCTGGTGCCTTTGGTGTGGTTAAGAAAGGATGCCTGATGCGCAACAATAAAATCATCGAATGTGCTGTCAAGATGCTGAAAAGTATGTAAAAATAGAAGTGTGTAAAAAGTACGTAAAGGTAGAAGTGTGTATAAACAGGCATTTTGACTGTGAATATATATGAACTAGATATGAACTGCGTATATGAAGTTATCGTGAAGTTAGAATGGTCATCGCAGTTAACGTAACAACCTTAGTATTAAACGAATGGTTACGTACCTTGAAGTATAATTGTAATTCTCGGGCACATTTTAAAACAATCGTCTTGTAAATCATGATGAGCGTAAAACCCTGCACCACAATATGTTAATAAGTTCTCGCTTGAGAAAGACTGAGAAAGCATTGACGGAGGTTCAAAGAATGATCACGGATTGGGACAAAGGATGTACGGGAATGGTCACAGGTTTTGTACCAATTCAGCAATTTAATAACAACAGTGCCAAGTTGAAAAGTCTCAGCTAGGTAAGGATTGAAGCAATTTCTTTATTGTTTTGTGAAAAAAAAAAAGAAAAGAAAGAAAGAAACCGAATCTTTTTCGATACGAGCAGTTGCATCATTACTTGCAGAAGAGAACTGCAAATAAAAACTGCAAAAGGTCCTCACATTAGACCTGTTTGCTAGCTTTGAAATATTCTAAATTAGAGCCCCTTTGTCAAAGGCTGCTGAAGTAGCATCACCATGTACACCATCATTCAGCCTTAAGAAAATTTGTGCATATGCCCGCTGCAACGAGGAAAAAGGGCTTATGATGCCGAGTACGTTGAAAAAGGCCATCAGTGTGAAGTGATCATCTGCCCCTGTTAAACTGCTTGCGTGTGACGGAAATGTACGCGGTAAGGCGTGCCTTTGGACAATCTTTGCAGTGAAATAGAAGGAACTAAGCCATTGTCCATAGGACAGTTGGACATCGGTATCTTTGAACGTACCGTTACTACAAAATCATTAAAATCCTCAGAAAAGCTGAAATTATTGAACCGAGTCATGACAAAACGGATCAAGAGAATTTCGTGTCAGCCAAAATTTTTCTCCGCAGATCTTATCAATGAGATCAACAACAGAGACTGTCTAATTAGAAAAGCACGGAACTCAAGCAATCCTGCTGATTGAATGCTCTTCAAGGGAGCAAAAAAATAGAGTTGCTCGGTTGATTAGAAATGCCAAAAGAAAAGGAAGCTTTCTTCTGTCACAAGTAGAGGAAAAGCGAAATCTTCCAGAAAAGCGATAGTCACTGATCGAAGATCTTTCAGGGATATTTATGTTCGATAGCTTGACAAAGACGGAGAGATTATCACTGAACGTAATAGCATTACCGAACTCATTATTTGTTAACCAGACTACAAAAATACGGTGTTCCGCTGACTTTTGCTTCCCTACGGATATCCTGGCTCCTCTTTTAAGGAAATTAAGGACCCAAAATATATATTTGAACTTCCGTTTATCTCCCCTGCGAAGGTTTTGAAAAATCTTCAGGAAATGGCCTCTGGCAAGGTGACCAGGTTTTCGTCCAATGGAAAACAGCGGAAGTAACACTCATCTTCAAAAGCTAATCCGCAAAGACTGACAAACAAGATCCATTAGTGCCTGTTTCATTAAAACTACTTAAGTTGCTCACTTCACTGCGATGATCAAAATTCCATCATAACATTTCATATCCGTAGTACAATATATGACACTTCACATATATTCTCTATCACTAACATCCAATAAGAAAAAAAAATCCTTATATTGATCTTAAAGGACTGGGATTTAGATATTGTAGGGATGTCCTTCGAGTAGCATAATTATGTTGCTTAGTTACAAGGGATGGAGAGATTTGATGGTTTATTATCTACGATTAGATCATAAAACAGATGACAACTTCACATGTGCCGAATCTAATGCAAATGAAAAAAATCTATTGTTCTCGCTTATTTGCATTATATTCGGCACATGTGAAGTGCGACGTTTGAACCGGGCCTTGTTTATGGGCTCCTGTAGATGCTTATTAGATATTGTTTTGGTACTGGACATTCTAAGTTTTGTGGTGATATTTGCACTTTTGCTAATTTTGCTACTGATATATTCGATATGATCATGCCATGATAAGGAAAAAACCAATGACTAATCCCAAGTACTTAACACTACATGACTGCAGTTGATGAGGGCAAAATTGCTACGCACCTGCTTCAGATTAGTTACTTGTTTCGTGGAGGGTGTTGACTATGACTATAATAGTAAGCTTAGGCGACGACGACGTCCACGACAACGAGAACGCCACAAAACTAGGTTTAATGAGTAAAAACAATGGCTCCGCACACTCTGTACGCTCGTTTTACATTTTGGTACATTCTTTTGCCGTTCTCGGCTAAACAACGATGTGAGATGGCCAAATTTGAAGTTTTGTGAGGGACAAGAGTGCAAGACGACGAATTTTCCATTCTTTCTCTTAACTTAAATGGCGTTCATACCAATTCTATTCTTGGACAGTCGGTAATTATTTTACGCGCGGACCGAGGCGGAATAAGCGCGAATTACAATAACGCGAACTTATGTTTTCTGATGACGTTATCGTTACCTTCGTCGTTGTCCTTGCTGAAGCTCCCTAATAACTAATTTTCTTCTTTTCTAATGTTCTTTTGCAGGACATGGGACTGTAAATGAATTGAGAGATTTATACAACGAACTCAACATTATGGCGTCGGTTGGCAACCACCCCAATGTTGTCAGCTTGATTGGTGCATGTTCCGAGGACGGTGAGTCATTCGAGTTGCTTTGCACCTGTTGCTTACCTGGCATGTTAAAATGACTAATTACCTATATGGAGCATACACAAAGGAGCTTTACAACACTGTGGGTGACTTTTTCAGGATGCTGATGGTATAACTTATTTTTTTTTTCTCCAAGCCTGCAATTCACAATGATATTCATATCCTACTAAGATAAAGACTATGATATTGTCTGCCAGCCAAAAGTCTCGTGTCGATTCGCTTAGACAGTGCAAGCTCTCATTGAGGATCTCTGGTAGATTACTAGAGTACGTATATCAAACCAAACTGCTTGGAGTCTATTTGGACGAACATCTTCATTGGGATAAACATGTAAAACAGCTGTCAAAGTACCGCTATAGTGCTTGTAACATTTTACATACCTCTTACTAAACGATTTCTAGGGCCGTACTGCAAGTTACTGGCCGCGTTTTCTCCACTTCAATATGTGGTTTGCGTGCAAAGTACGAGGACCATGAATTGAAGTAGAAGAAGAAACAAGGTGCCATAACTTATAGTACGGAATGAGAAAACAAGTTTAGTAAGATGTTTATTGTATCTCTTGGTAATGGAATCGAGCTGCAAAGCACACCATGAACTCAGGTGCGTACTGTAGAATACCGACCGCTAAATCAGCCAATCATGGCCCACGTTGATCTGAGAGAGATGATGAAAGTTACGAACTTAACGGACTTCAAGCCCAGAAAACACCTTGTTGAATCATTGGTTGTCGTTGTCACCATTGTCATTTTATTTTTTATCCAAAATGAAATGAACAATCGTGAAAAAGGTTTGGCAAGGCTCCACGACATGTGTGCAGTTCAGCCGCGCCGGGGAAAGAATGTGTGACGTATGAAACACGAGGTCATGGGGCTGAGGTCAAGAATATCCCTCACGCGTGGGGCGAAATTTGAAAATAAATCGGAAATAATTATCAGGGGCAGAACTCCATAACCCAGAGGTCTCGATCTGTCTCATTGGCCTAGGACCATCAGCTTACGGTATTATCTAAATTTAGAATAGAGGTCCCGTCAAATGATGGCTAATCAGATTGGGTCTGATCACCATAACGCGTCTCCTTGGTCCGCAACCAAGAGCGACACGAGGGATTGCTCACGCTAAATGCTAATCATGGCCCAAATGTAGCAGCAGCCATTCTAAAAACAGATAATACCGCATCCCATTCCAGAGCGAGACTTCTGGGTTATGAACTTCTGTCTGGGGCCAAAGGGATATGTTTTATCACGTCACCCTCTCTTGTATTCACATGTTAATTTGCTCTCTAGAAATATGAAAATATTATCATCATCATCATCATCATCGTTGTCGTCGTCGTCGTCGTCATTAAAGTAATCCCGTAGAATTCGCAGATGCTCCCTTTCCAAAACAGATCGTTCGTTGCTGCCAGAGTTTTGTCCCACAGAATCAAGGTACGGTCAGTTCCCATGCGCTAAGAATTGGGGGCTAGCCACAATTCAGCATCAAGCGTCTAAATATTCTCCAGATACATAGTGCATCGGGTAAATTTAGGGTCGTATGTGGTGATAGTCAGAAATCTTTGGACATATTCAAACCCGCAGCTTGAGATTTATCCAGTGGATAAAGTTATCCGCGCCTGTAAGCAATCAAGGCCATGAGTGCGAGGATACAACTTTTCTTGCACTCTCCGTTGACTTCTGTGTTAGGTCCCCTATGGGTTGTGGTGAAATTCGCCGAGAATGGTTCGCTGTTGGATTACATACGAAAATACAAAAAGCATCCAGACTATGTGAACACTATGGTGGACGAGTCAAATGAACTATCGAACCTTGAAATACTGCGACTAGCACATGGCATCGCAAAAGGAATGAGTCACCTGGCAAAAGTAAAGGTGAGGAATCGAGCAATCGGTTTTACTGTATCCGGTTGGTTTTCCATGCCTCAGGTTAGACTAACCAATATGCATGCTGAATAAGCAACCAGGTCATATTGGAGAGCTTATGCACGGCCGTCTTTGAGAGGTGGAAGGCACCGGAAGTGATTTAGTTTCTTTAATGTACCTTTTACGTAATACGCTTTCCTTTGTTCTTTTAATGTGTCCTGTTGTGATATACGTGTTGTTAAGCATGTGAACTCTTAAAGAGGCCATTTACAATTATCAATGTCCTTGCCGTCGCTGTTCGTCGCTCAGAAACAATTAACTCGCCTTCTTCGACAGTAGAGCATCGGTGGTAGCAAAAGTAAAAACGACGCTGCTCCTACCTGAGGGATGACGTGCTGTTTTTCTTTGTCAAAGTAATATTTAGAAAGAGCTGGAAAAAATGTAGAAATTGATCAAGTTGAGACCGTGTAACGAATCGACGACAGGTTTCCGGGGTCTGTACGCCTATATACCTTAGAAATGATGTCATAAAATGTTTAAAACCATATGCCGTCAGCATCAACATCAACAACAAGTTCAGATAAGTTGTTGTGGTTGTTTTATTTGTTTCTTTGTTTTTTGCAGTAGGATGCAAAAGGGGAGAATCAGGGTGGTTTAGGAGTCATCAACCATTTCTCTTATCACTGCAACTGGGTTGAAACCCTGGCCTCGGCAATGAGATCATACATGAACCGAGAGATCATCGAGCTAAGAGAGTGAATTCCCCATAAAGCCCTCATATCCATCCTTTCCCTGAAGTTATTTTTAGATCATCGTGGTTGTTACCAGTGCCTCGCGGCGGGATGACCCTCGCGCTTCTGTTGAGTCTGTTGACTCGTCTTCGTATTCGTCACTGTTGTACATAAAACTTTCAAACTCCAAAGCCGATCTTTCGTTTGAATTATCCTCCAATACCAACCAGTGTTGCAAGTTCCTCTTTCAACTTCGTTTTCCATCTCTGCCACCCGACAACTTCTCTGTAATCTCGTTTATGGCCAAAATGTATTTCAGGCAAGTCGACTAGTTTATCGACCATTTCTTCTCGTGGAACTCCCACGCAAAGCAGCGCAAACCGTACACTAAACGAACTACATTCGATACGTGATTGGCTGCTGAGCATTCCTCTGTCTGAGCGCTTGATTTTAAAAATAACTTCAGAGGAAAAAGGATGGATATGAGGGCTATGTGGGGAATTCACTCTCTTGGCATGATGATCACTTGACATGAACAGTATAGCGGCAGCCTGCTATTGGTCCAATCTCGTCGAGCTGTACGTTTCCTAATTCAGTATTGACATTGCAAGAAAGGGTGGCTAGCACAGAAAATATTGTCATTATCATTATCATCATAATAACCGCTAAGCGGCCGACCGGTTAGCTCATTTGGTAGAGCACGGGACTATCGTGCGTGAGGTCGTGGGTTCGAACCTCGGCCGGACCATCCCTCAGGGTCTTAAAATAACTGAGGAGAAAGTACTGCCTTTGCAATAAAATATGGAAATGGTTAGACTCTCTAGTCTTCTCGGATAAGGACGATAAACCGTAGGTCTCGTCTCACCACCCTGGTTCGTAAATAACTCCGTGGGACGTTAAAGAACCCACACACTGTTCGCGAAGAGTAGGGAACGTAGATTCCGGTGTTGTGGTCTCTGGCCTTGGAAAGGGCACACCATAGTTAGGGCCTCGCTCTGTTGTGTGACCCCCACCGCCTGCGTTGCTGGTGAGACTCAAATAAATAAATAAAGAAATAAAGAAATAATAATAATGATAATAATAATAATAATAATAATAATAATAATTATTATTATTATTATTATTATTATCATAAATAATAATAATTATTATTATTAGTAGTATGAAGCAGTGAGTGAGTAGTGTCATTTAGACGTGTTTACGGTCATGGAAGCGACACATTTTACCGACCTCTGCTTTGTGTTTGTAGTGCGTACATCGTGACCTGGCGTGCCGGAACGTGTTGTTGGGGAAAAACCTCATTCCTATGGTATCGGACTTTGGACTTGCACGCGACATTTACGAAAGTGGAGCTTACGAAACAACATCTGGGGTGAGAAGAATGTCTTCTACTGCTGTGACGTTATGCTGTTTTTTCCTTGCTCACTACTTTACTGGTGTTTTCTTCCGTGATGTCTTAACAGACCCGCGAAAGTGTTTCCATGGTCTCTACTCTTGTAGACCATAGAATGACGATTTAAAATGTTCAAAACTGAAGTGGAGCCTCGTGCCGTAGGCGAGTGCTTTCACATACAAGTTTTGGACAGAAAACGTCTTGTTGTGGTCGGTGTTATTACAGACCATAACTCAGGACAAATGAGCACGAAATGATTTTGATAGTACTTGTGGTTCGTTAAATGATCATCTACCTCTTTTCTTTTATTACAAGTACACGATTTAGTAATGGCGCCATCTGTTTTTATTTTTAGCATTACTCTTTTCATCATACGCTTTTTTTGTCAATCACAACTATCAAAATTATTTTCCACTGGAGGTATCTTAACTAAATTCATTGGGCTTTATTACTAGTAGACGCAATTCACCCTTTACGTTTTCTTTCAATTTAAATTTGTTTCTAAAAGATCAGGAATTAAAGAAAAATCTTACAGTGGCAAAAACAATGAATGGCTTTGTATTGGCCAAATGCAACGTTAATGAAATAAATAATGGCATGAGACTAGGACCTGGGACCTAGACCGAGTATGGCGGCGAATTTTAGAGGTCCCGCTATATTTCTTGTGTTTGCTTTATATGCCTACTTCTCGACGTCCGCAGATGGAAAATTACCAGTACAAGAGCTTCCTCCACTTCTTGGTTACAGAATTTCTGCCTCTCTGACTCAAATCAGCTAAGTCAAGCGAGTTATCATCATGGAACGAAGGATGGTCGATCCGCCATATTGAAAAAGTCTTCAACCAAACTCTACTCCAGTCTTCTTGGATTAGTCTTTCTTTGTGGCGACATCTCCTTGAATCCAGGATCAAAATGTCATCATCCTTGTGGAATTTGTTCAAAAACCGTTAGATCAAATCATCGAGCGGTTCAATGCGATTGTTGCTCTGTTTGGTATCACGTTAAGTGCATGCAAATGAGCACCCATGTTTATGAATCACTAGCTAACTCGTCCTGTGTATGGGCGTGTCTTGTTTGCGGGCTTCCAAACCTCTCTAACTGCTTATTTAAATCAAACACCATTCAAGCTACAAACTATTTCTGGCCATTGGACTCGGACTTATCAGATACAAGACACAGTGAAAGCAATTTTTACAAATCACCCACAGTATTCGTCAACACCATCTCGAGGAAACATTCGAACATCAAACCACGCATTGTTAAAAAAGGGGGTTGCGCATTCCACACAGAGGTCAACTAAAAGGAAACTATGCCTACTCAAAATAAATTGCCAATCTGTAGTAAATAAAAAGGACCAACTCCATGTTATGCTAGGTAACATCAAGCCAGACGGTTGGTGGAACCGATTCCTGGTTACGACCGGACATTAAAGATAATTATACTACTTATCGCTGTGATAGGAAAACGTCTAAGGGAGGTGGAGTTTTCATAGAAATCTCTGGGTGTATTTTGTCGGAGCCTCAAAGTGTTCTAAAAACTGATTGTGAAATAGTATGGGTTGAGCTATGTCTGGCAGGCTGCAAAGACCTCTATATTTGTTCATATTACCGTCCAAATGTCAGTGAGGAAGTCAGACTAGTGCTTCTAAACGAATCCCTGAACAGGATAAGTCATAAAAACTGCCATCTCTGGCTAGCTGGTGATTTTAATCTACCTGGTCTCGACTGGTCAACTGGCACAATTAAACAAAATTGTAATTTTCAGACACTGCACGAGTAGTTCCTAGACATGATGGTTAACAACATCCTCATACAACTTTTTACACAACCCACACGGCAGAATAACACTTTGGACTTGTTCCTTTGCAATAATCCATCTCTGATAGAGAATGTTAAAGTTCTACTTGGTTTAGCAGATCACGATGCAGTTCTTGTGGAAGGCAATATTTCCCCAATCGTCAACAAACAGACTCCAATGAAGATCTACCTTTTTAAAAGAGCTGACTGGGATGGCCTTACAACCCACATGGAGAGCTTCATGAGTACTCATGCCGAACAAGAGACAAAGGACTGTGAAACCATTGTGGACGTTGACTCACTCCGAAAGTCTTTTGTCCAGTTACTTAATTCAGGCATTGAAAAATTTATTGCATCCAAATTTGCAAAACAAAAGAAACATTTACCATGGGTAAACTCTGAGCTAAAGAAACTAATACGAAAAGGCAATAAATATTTCAAAACTCGTAAATCTAGAGATATCCAACATAGCAAGTGCCCCAGGCGTGAAGTTCAAAGAAGGATTCGTCAATCTTACTGGACTTACATTAACAGTATCTTGTCGAAACGTCGGTCAACAACAACAGTCCTTCTCAGGACTCCAGTCACCCAGATGATCATTTTCAATCGAGGTATGTTACTCCTGGGTTCAAACCATTTTCTTAGTATCTTCAGTGATGGAGATAGAGAGGAAAAACTCGTACTTGGCAAACGCTTGTGGTCTTTCATTAAGCATTCCCGTATTGACAAGAGGGGAATCCCAACACTCAAATGCGGGAACTCTGTCCTAACTGACGCGAAAGATTTGTTAAACAGCCGCTTTAAGAGTATCTTTTCAGAGTTCAGTCCCATGAAGCCCAAGCATGTAGCAAACGCAGCAGTAAGGAACCTACATGCAGATCAAGCCAACCATCAAATTATGCCCACCATTACTATCACTGTAAATGATAGAAAACTGCTGAACAAGTTAAATCCACACACAGTTCCTGGTCCTGACAAATTACATCCCCAAGTCTTAAAAGAGTTAAGTTCATCAATCACTCCAGCCTTAAGTTGAATCTTTAAGGCCTCATTAGAGTCTGGTGTTGTCCCATCGGATTGGAAGTCTGCAAATGTCATGCCACTCTTCAAGAAAGGATCTAAACAGTTGGCTGAGAACTACAGGTCTATTTCGTTAACCTGTATTTGCTGTAAAATTATGGAGCATATCATGGTATGAAACACTTTGACCAACACCAGATACTAAGCAACCTCCGGCACGGATTTCGCGAAGGTCACTCATGCGAAACGCAGCTAATCGCATTTGTCGACGACTTGGCCAAGGAAATGCAAAATGGTGGACAATCAGACGTTATAGTAATGGACTTCTCAAAGGCATTTGTTAAGGTGCCTCGTCAGGAACTGCCCTACAAACTGTCGAACTGCGGAATAAACACCGCCACCCTAACTTGGTTTAAAAGCTGTCTGTCCAATAGGAAACAACGGGTGGTTCTTTAAGGGGAATCGTCCAATCAAGTTCCAGTGTCATCGGGAGTCCCACAGGGCTCCGTTTTAGGTCCTATTTTATTATTGGCCTACATAAACGACCTCCTCCAGTATGTGAAATCTAAAGTTCGTCTCTTTGCAGACGACAACGTGATCTATTTAGCCATCAAGTCCACGGACGATTGTATCCAGTTACAACAAGATCTCTTTCATCTGGAAAAGTGGGAATCAGATTGGAAGGTGGAGTTCAATACCTCAAAATGTAACTTTTTACCCCATCACGAGAAAGTGTAATCCGTATGTTCATGTCTATAAGCTTAAAGGACAAGCCTTGGGCTCTCTGCATTGTCAAATACCTTGGTGTCTACCCATCCGACGACCTCCGCTTGAGCGAACATATATTAAAACCATCTCCAATAAAGCCAACAAAACTCTTGGCTTTCTAAAGCGGAATTTAAAACATTGCCCACCCAGGACCAAAGAAATGGCATACAAGGCCCTAGTACGCCCAACCCTGGAATACTGTTCATCTGTATGAGATCCTTACACAGCTAAAAACACCAATGTGGTTGAGATGGTCCAAAGGAGAGCTGCATGCTGGGTTCTAAATCGCTTCGGTTGCAAAGATAGTGTAACCGAAATGTTTTCAGCCCTGAAATGGAAGTCACTAGAAAGTAGGTGAACCATAGCACGCCTATCTATGCTGTATAAAATGCGGTACAGGCTAGTATCTCACGAAGATGCGAAACTAAAATCAGCTAGCCATTCGTACTCAACTCGCTCCAAAAGGTACTCTTACACACAACCGACAGCCACAAGGGATTATTACAAGTACTCCTTCTACCCAAGGACTGAATGGAATCAACAAGGAAGGGAAACAGCTTTGTCTACCTCAACTGCTGCTTTTAAAAACGCAATTTCAAACGTTTAACACTTCATTACTCTGCGCTTAAGAGCGCCATTTTAACCACTTTTGTTTCATCACTTTTTTGTTTCTTAGAGCGGTCTAAAATGCTCAGTATTGAGCGACAGGCCAAATGGTAAATGTAAAAAACAAAACAAAACAAAAAAAGAGTGCACACGTCCAAATTACCGAAAAAACGTTTTAATTCCCAAGAACACAGATTGAGCAGAGAAGCCCTTGCATGCAATTTTTTGTTGTTTTTCAGGGTAAGTTACCTGTTCGTTGGATGGCCCTGGAATCACTGCAGGATTATTCATACACCTCTGAAAGTGATGTGTGAGTAAAGCGATGTAATCAATGTACCATTTTCAAGTTGACAGTCGAAAATATTTTCGCTATTTCCTTTGTTTTGCTGTTATACTCTTGATGATCGAGTGGCCGAAAAAAACTAGGGCTACTCTCTCAACCAATCCCAGCCGAAGAAAACAAACAACCAATAAGGGGCAAACCCTAAACCAAATTCCTTGTACGCATTTTCCCGAGCTTTTTGGCGCCAGCTGAATATCGTGATTTACCTCAAGTTCTTTTAGTTCGTTTGATTACGTCAGTCTGCTGTGATTGGTCAAAAGTCGCTAATCTCGTTTTAACCCTACTGTAAAACTCAGAAAACGGTGAACACCTGAAATATTTCAGGACTGTTGATTGTTATGTGACAGGACATGCGAGAAAGCCTCAAAACAACAAATTAATGAGCGTTGCCGTTCGCGGTTTAGCTCTCTCACACCAGACTGGCCTTCTTTTTTTGCAACTATAACATTCTGTGAAGATTTTAAATGTTCACGGTTTTGTGAGTTTCACAATAACAGCACATCATTGATTACCATTCTATTAATTATCATAAAAATTACAATTCCCTTGATTTTGATTGGTTTAAAAGATCTCTTTTTCAGTAATTTTGTTGTCAGTTTGTTATTTGACAGGTTGTTATCGGACAGCTCAGTAAGCTAATCACACACAAAATTGTATTTTAAATTAACCAATCGCAACCTTTGTTTCAATCACAGTAGAAATGGCGAAGACTCAAACCGGCCGGCTCTTAGCAAAATGGAGAATATTTCCCCTTGAACAATGACTTGAATTATTTATTGAATAACGAAAACACAGCTTGAATTTGGTCTGAATAATAAATTTACAAACGGTGCCCCATAGTTCCGTAGTCATACTCGTACTGAAGAAGTCAATTTTGTTACATTTTGTATGATTACAGACCGAACTGGACTTCATTGGTCCTATTATCATTACTAATCGTAGCTATAACAAAATTCTCGTATCCGGTTGGCTATCCGGTTGGCCCTGATTTCAACCTTAATTGGACAGTTGTACACTTCATGCACTTGTAATCAGATAGTTGAACCCGTTAGCTTTAGTAACAAGGACGGCAACGGCAACGAGAACACCACAAGGCAACAGGTTTAGTTCTGCGCGTTCTGTACGTGCGTTTTACAATTTGATATTTCTTTGCGTCCTCCGCAAAAAAAAAAGGGAGCTTAAGCAAGGACGACGACAACAGTTACGATGAGGTCATCTGAAAACATAAATTCGCGTTGTTGTAATCACTTCGCGCTTAGTCCAACTCGTTCCGCGTGTAAAACAATTACTAACTGTCCAGGAACATAACTGGTACGAACACCGCGAAGTGAAGAGAAAGAATGGAAAAATTCATCATCGTGCACTCATGTCCCTGGTCAAACGGGGCATGCATGATAGTTGATGATAGTCCAACTGAGGCTCTCCCGTTCGACCACCAACAACCGTGCACTATCGTATACTATGATCAGCTATCATTCACTTTGAACATGTTCAAATTTTTCATGATAGTCGTGTTGTTTACTCCGTTTGCGTTACGAAGAACTGAACTTTATTTGAATAACTCCCTAATTTATATAAATGTGCGGTGCTAGTGCTTTATGCTAATTAGGTGGTTGTGCGTGCTGTGCGATAGGTGCTAGTGAGAAGGTGCGAGATATTTACAATAAGTGCCAGTGAGAAGGTGTGAGATTTACATAGTGTAACAGTCGATCACAGCTTTCTCCCTTTGACCACCCGCATGATAGTTGATGATAGTATGTTACTCGGCAACGCCTGGGACCAGAAGCTTGCACCAGACACTCTTGCGTGCATCGGCTAATTATGATCGACAATCATGCCATTTTGTTCAGACCGTTTGGCTATGCGAATGATAGCTGATGATGGTTAATGATAGTTTCGCTCTCAAACTATCATTTACTATCATGCATCGTTTTACAAGGGCAGGTACAAAAGTCGGACCGGATCAACTCGGATCGGTTGACTCGGATCGACGTAAAACAGCTTTGCATTAGCAATCATGGTATTGTTTGCTCAGTTTAACTCTAAGTTTAGGGTTAGGATTAGGGCTTACGTCAATCCAAGTCAGGCAATCCAATTTGATTCGGTCCGACTTTTGTACTTTCCTCTTAAAATTTGACCATTTCACGTCGCTGTTTAGCCGAGAACGGCATAGAAATGTACCAAAATGTAAAACGCACGTGCAGAGCGCGCGGAGCTATTGTTTTTGGGCATTAAACCTATTTTTTGTGGCGTTCTCGTTGTCGTCGGTGTTGGCGTTGGCGTTGCTGCTCCCTAACAAAGTGAAATGACCGAAATTGGCGGCTTGGGGAGAACGTTGGCACGTGACGTTGAATTTTTTTCTCTCTCCAAACATGAACGCCGCTCGTATCAGTTTCGTTTTTGGCTGAGAATGAAAGAGTTGAAATCATAACGAGTGATTACAGTTATAACGCCAACAAAATTCCGATCTCCTGTCTTATTCAATATGTCAATCAAAATCAAACATGACGTTCTTTGCATTAGTTTCCAGTCCCTAGCTCGATTACAACCCAGTTTGAAACGTTCGGTTCTAATCTGTGGAAGTGTTTAAGAACGACCTGCATTCTTAAGTAACCTAGTTTTAGTGAGTGGTAAGAGGTCAACCATCAGGCTATCGGTGGAACTCGTGATGCCTTTCGACCGGGATTTCATCGGTATTTTCCTGTTTTCCAAAAGACAACCAGATAGCGGTGCTTTTCAGTGTTTTCGTTTTGAGAGCTGTTTCATTATTTTCGCTTTCAACTCGTTTGTGTATGGGCCATCAAGAGGTCGCGTTTAATTGGCTCTATTAACCAATCAGAATTAATTTCGACTTTTTGCACCAAATTTTAACTATCTGCACTCAAATTCATGATACTTCACTGTGTTTGGGATAAATTGACATGCTCTCAGCCAACAAAAATGGAGACATTTTGGGTGTGTATTATTAAGGGAGTAATCGAGAGAGTGATTTCACAATCGGCCGAGCTCGCCCAGAGGTCTCGATCTGGAATGGAATGCGGACCATCAGTTTACGGTATTATCTACAGTTTTTAGAACGGCTGCAGTCCCTTGTGCGGATCTTGGTTGCGGGCCTATGGGACGCGGTATGGTTATTAGGCCCAATGTCATTGGCCATTCGTTGGTGGGACGTCTATTCTAAATTTAGATAATATCGTAAACTGATGGGCCAAAGCCAAATGAGAGACATCGAGACTTCTGGGTTATGGACTTCTGGGGCTCGTAAATGTAGTTGTTGTTGTTTTTTTGTTTTTCTTTGTTGTTGTTTTGTTTTGTTTTTTTTGTTGCTGTTGTTTTTTTTTTCAAACACCATAGATTGCACTCGCCTTACGGGCTCGTGCAATTTTGTCCGTCTTTGAAAAAATTTACTCGTGCTTAGTTATTCAAAATTGAACTCGAGGACATGGGATTTCCTACACGAATTGGGCTCCTCTCAGTCCTATTACCATGACTAATCAATCAAACTGTTCTATGAACAGTGCATTTCCTCTCTCTTATAGAAATGAAATGTCGGAAATATTTAATCAATCAGTAAGATTAGGGACAAAAGTAGCAATGACGTCAGTCGGATTTCTTCAATAGAGTTTAAGGTTCCTTTTCGTAGCACGTGTATTCATATCGGACCAGATCGGTGAGAGAACTTTTGGGTGTGACCGTAATCATAAGGTATTAAAAATGAAGAGACTAGTGCTGGTGATATACCTGTTTCCAATAGAAACAACAACTATCATAGTTGTTGTTTCTATTGGAAACACGTATATCACCAGCACTAGTATGCTAACGCAACATAATTCCCAACAGCTCACACCCGGTGTGCAAACGCACACAATATGTCGGATTTTGGGGGACAATAGTGGGAGCGTTTGCACGCTCGTTGCTTGTAGGAAACTTTTCAACAGCGTTACTGAATGCGCTACTCTGTCAAGTTTAACTTTGTACCTGTGACCCATTGCAGGTGGTCGTACGGTGTGGTTTTGTGGGAAATAGAAACTCAAGGTAAGCATTGATATACATTTCTTCAGCTTCATTTTCGATTAGCAGCTAATCCAAATTAAAATGTATCGTTTTCTCTCTACCCGCCTTCCTTATTAGGTAAAGTTCCATACGCTTCCCTTGGAGGACAGGAAATTGTTGAGACATTAAGAAGAGGTGAAAGACTTTCGAAGCCTGAGGGATGCACCGATCAAATGTAAGTCTTTATTC
Organism: Astreopora myriophthalma; assembly: GCA_014634185.1. Classification (NCBI taxonomy): domain Eukaryota; kingdom Metazoa; phylum Cnidaria; class Anthozoa; order Scleractinia; family Acroporidae; genus Astreopora; species Astreopora myriophthalma. The sequence continues at coordinate 1,164,593 of BLFK01000901.1, forward strand.
AAGTAAAATTATCTTTTGTTTTTTTTTTTTGTCTTACGCTCTAATCTTGTTAAGTATGCCATCCATTGTGGTATAACAATTTCTTTCCCTTCAAATGACATACTTTTATTTCCTTATTGTTTTAGCTATGATATGATGTTAAAGTGTTGGCAAGCAAACCCTAAACAAAGACTAACATTTGAAGAGCTTGTCCATTGGACGGACAGTTTATTGACTGCACAGTCCGTAAGTACATCAACAAGGGCGGTTATCAAACTAGAAATGTCTATTTTAAGTGATCTCTCGCGAAACGATTACTCAGGATTAGGTATTCTGATGATCTCCATTGCTGAAAAGAGGGGACGGTGGTGGCCTCCAACGTTACCATACTTTACTTGGCTGTACCGCCGTAACAAAATCTCTTCGGTCTTCAAGCCATTAAAAAGTAGCCTGCGTAACAGACGTATTTCAGGTTGCCGTTTCTTTCCACCGTTCTTTTCGGTGGAGAGAAACGACAACCGGAAATAGGTCTGTTCCGAAGGCTAATTGAAAAGCGGCGTCCACTGGTGATAGATTACTGTTGACAAACGTCTTTGGAGCACATGCCCGTAACGTCACGGAAGCCGTATTTGTGCATACCAGTGGGAAGAAACAGCAGCAGCAATATGGACCGCATTCATAATCATAACATAATTACTTCTATGCTAGTTAGACTCACCAGCCTCATTTTAAGGCAAACTTTCTTTCAAATTTGCACATGCTATCGTGGCAGGTGATGCTAATAAACACATAGATAAAATAATTTATGAATTCTGTCGTTTGGTCTACCAAAGCGATTCTCCGGGAATTTGACTTTCTTTTTTTGAAAACACCTTGAACGTCTATCCAAACGGCAGCATGTTTGATGCAACAATCGAGAGTGAAGACTAATCAGATGTTTAGCCGCTGTTGCTCTTATGGAAATCGGAGAAGTGGACGATAGAGTCACTGAAACAGTAAAGACCAGGCATTGGATAAGAAGGGAAAAAATGGCTCGCTCTCTCCTTTCCCTGGCGTATTACTCAGTCTTTGCAATAAACGTCCCAATGCATAAACGCGCGGTACTTTCCTGGTCTAACAGTCTCACTTAGCTCGTCGTCACCCTCTCTCTTTCTATTTGAGGAGAGATCGATTGTGTTCATAACATGGCTTCGTCTTTGAGAGATTCAAACCTTCGTTTCTTCGCCTTAATGGAGCTTGAACACTCACGCGGAGACGCGTGAAACAAACGTAAACACTAAATCATCGCCGTGGGTACCCCAAAGTCAGTTCAGTGGGCATGCATGCGTTCAATAATAGTGATCAACACTGAGTTAGCCGATTTGGTCTATGTTATCGATTTTCTTTTACCGTGGTTATGTCCCATCTTCGTTTAGAGTGCATAGAACCTCGGATTAGTGCAAGGGGGAACGTGAGTTCAAATCTCACCCATAGCGAATTTTCTTTCAAGCATTTATTTAGTTATATAATGAGCTAAATTTCTCTTTTGTCTTGACTGGTTCTTACTTTATCTATTGGAGGATAGAATAGATATGTATAAACACGCGTTATGTAAATGAATCTTCCCGCAGGACTACCTGGAGGTAGTAAACGACACTCAGGATGAGGCTGAATATGATATTTCATATGATGAAGTTCGCTTTGAGAGAATCCCTGAACAAGTCATTTTGCCGTCAGAAGTGCATGAACCACCGCGAGATCAACCAGGCGTGGCTGCTGTTGATAGGGGCGACACCAGACTTTGAGAGACAGGAGGACAGCTGACCCTCTCTCCAAAGAGAAAAGCACTCTTATGCAGACAGTTACGGCTAGTCACAGGGATGTCTACTCCTGCGGAGAATGTCTTGACATTTGTTCTTCACTACTAACTCCAGAAAGAAATGTTCCCAAATTTGTAGAAATTATTCAAATCTATGTAATGACAAGTATAAATCATGCATTGGGGCGGGTAAATTAATAGCCCACTTTATATATATATATATCAATATCCAGATGTGGCTCCGAGGCTTTCAACATGCTGTTTTGGGTTTTGTAATTCTCATGATAAGACTTAATACAAATAGGCATTGATATGTGCCCTGGAAGCTTCGGAGGCCCTGTCAGAATAGTGGGGTATTGTTCTTGACTCTTTTCAAACAGTCGGTTAGCAACAACCCAAAATGTCAAGTCTTGGTGCTCAGGGGAAGCTAGTCGCTTACGAGAGGTCAGACCACAGAGGGTGCAAGTCTTGGATAATTTGCATATGGTAATCGGAGAGATACATTGTTTCCTCACACTTTGTAGTAATCGCTACCTGTCGCACTTTGTAGTACACTCTTTTTTTTAAAGAACCTTTTTATAAGAACATTGAAGCTGAGATGAAACAAAATTTTAAGAATATTCTAAGAACTAGAATGACCCAGATGGGTCGCAGTCCAGTGTTATTTGTTCACAGTCCAGTTTTATGTTTTCACCGTCCAGTTTTATTATTATTGCTTTTTTTTTTTTATCCCTAGTGTTAATTTTTCGTTTACACTCCAGTTTCAGGTTTCACTTCTCTCTTTGATTTTCGCAACCTTCCGGTTTTAATTTCCTTTCTATTCCCCAGTTTTATTTTTGACACAGTCCAGTTCTATTTTTTAGTAGTTACCAGTTCCCTTACTACTCCATTTTTTCAAAAGGGCGGGAATTTCAACGCTGTACATTACTTACGTCCGAGTTTATCCTCGGTTTCTTCCAGTTTCTTCGCCGAAGATTATTTAGATATGCCTTCGCCAACTTATACACCATGTACGAGGGCAAATATCGGTTGTACAGGAGATGATCTACGGCTTATAGCTGAACATTTCAAACAAGGCTACAGCTACACCGAAATACTTGAATTTCTGAAGCTCCATGGTGTGGACATTAGTTTATCTACCTTGAAAAGAAGGCTTACATCTTTAGGATTATCAAGAAAAACCACCATCTCTGATGATAAACTGAGACATGACATTAAGAAAGAACTTGGTAAAAGTGGCTGTTTTGTACGTAGGATACCTCAAGATTTGGGCGAGACTCAGAAACGCGGGAGTTATCGTCAAGGGAGCAAGGGTCACGACTTTACTGAGGGAACTTGACCCCGAGGGTGTAGAAAGTAGGCGCAAGAAAATTACGCCGCCCTGCGGCTTGTATGACGGCACCGACCCTGTCCATCGGGAATATGTATCCGATTTTGCTTCATGAACATCTTGAGTATTGATCTTCATCAAGTTGCCGAGATGTGGAATCAACATAAAAAAGCTTCAAGTAAATTTGGAACGCAAGTGGTCTAAGAGGAAAGCCGGATTATCTGTTGTTTCTTCCTTACCTTTGTAATTCAGAAGACTACAAAGTACCTGTTGAACCCCATTAAATTGAAGAGTTTGTTCATGAGTCAAACATGTGCCCAGCGGACTTTAGTCAAGAATTTGAAGAGTTTGATCTAACAGTCATGAATGAGCTTGACCTGCACCAGCCCGTGATGTTAACGAAGTACTTGACGCCTATGTAGCACTAATAAATACGGTAGAAAAGTTGTCATAAGCTTTTTGGAAAGGCATAATCTGGATGGACGAGTTGCCGGCAGAACTACAACAGCTTTAATAATGAACTGAATACACATATTACAGCTTATTGATTTGACAACATACAGTTAGAAAGTACTCTAAGCAACCCCATGAAAGAAATAGAATGGAGTGGTACACTAGCGTAAACGTTCTGATCTAAGTTACAAGTAAAGCAGGTTGTTCCTCAAACTGAGAAGGAAAATTTCTCCAGTGGAATAATTAAATTAAGGTCAAAACTATTTTTTAGCTTCTAACAAAACATGGAGAAAAAAAAAAAGCACAACACCAATAGCCTATATAGCGGGCATTCAAAGGAAAAGGGGGAATTCAGCGTGAAGAAATTCGAAAACACACACATTCCTTAAATTAACGCACCGATTTCCCTTTCCCCTTGAAACGCCAGTCACACAGATTACAACACCACTGAATGTGCATCCTCTAGTTGGTATGAAAATCACTACATGTCAGAGAGCAAAAACATACTTTTTGTTGTTTGTAATGTGCTTGGGAAGAACCTGCTAATTAATTGCTATGCAGTCAAGCAAAATCACTTACTACACTGACATTCACTTTCACTTCATTTTGCAACAAACAACTTGAAATTACCAAATACTGTTCCAAAATGTGTTTATGGTATTACAACAAATTACTTTCAATTGCTGAGGGAACACCTTTATTGTCAACGTTGTTTTAACACAAGTTGTTAAATTGAGGAGAACAATAATTTTAACATCTTTAAGACACAACGGAGATTCTAATAGGCCAAGTTGGGATAAATGAAGTAAAGCCCTAACTGCAAAGAAAATTACTTGTCTTTTTTTTTCACCTTTTTTTCAAAACAAAATGTTATCGTTTATTTTGAAAATGAGACGTGATCCAAGGTGGGCCATTAAGAGCTATGTTGACGCAGTTAGAATATAACTCGTTACATTCAATTTGGAAACTCCTTCCAAAATAAAGAAAACACTTCTCCGGTAACTCACATACTTTTTGTCCCCTCTCATTAATAATTGCAAAGCTGATTCAAATTGCATGGTTTTTGCATTTTTAAAATTCTCAATCAAATACATGAGCGGTGTACTGTTAGTAAGAGAGGCTGCTCAGGGCTTTCACCAGTTTGAGAGACAACACATTCTTGACCAGTTGGCATAAGAACTGGAGGTGCACTAACAGAATCTCCATCCTCCTGCACGACATCGGGATGTTGAACTTCTCAGGGTCTTTTATTAGTGTTGTTTGCTTGAAAATGGGCTACCCGAAGCTGCCTGATCTCCTGTACAGTTAATGGAGCGGTTAACTGATCACTGACGTCCTATTGGAACTCTACGGGCCGTGCCGTGCACATTGAATCTGCGAGGAGGCTTTCCTCATGCTTCTGGTTCTGCTCGCAACGGAGACAGTTTTCCCCTTTCTGATAGGAGCAACTGCATACTTTGCAAACATCTCTGTCGTCAGCTTTAACGGTAGGTGCTTGCACCGATCCTGTGCCAGAACGTACTTCAGGTTTTAACGCGTTCTCCGCGTTAACTGCCTAACCTGGTTCGCTCTGTGATTCACGTCTCAATTCCTCGCGCATGGTTTGTTTAATTATGGCATCCGGGCCGTCATCGCAAATCAGTAAATATGGCGGCCTGCAAAACAACGCACATAGGGTAAATCGAGGGTTGGTAACTATTTAGAAATTAAATCTGGGGAGTCACTGCCAAAAAATAGAACTAGGGAGTAAAAATGAAAACTCTAGTGTATCAAAAATGAAACTGGGAAGTACTGAGAAAACAATTGAAACTTGAGTGTTGCGAAAATAAAAGTGGGGAGAGAAAACTGGAGCTGTAGTGTTAGGAAATTAAAACTGGGGAGTAAAAAGTAAAGCTGGACTGTGACCCTTCTGGGCCATCGTAAAGAACATACCTCAGGCTGCGAGTCAGTTAAGAACGCTTTCATTTTGGTCATACATGTGTTAAATTTTTTTGAACGAGTAGTATAAATAAAGGCAAAATAGGTGTAAAACTGTAGCCTAACAGAACAATTAACCCAAATACTTAAAGAGAAGCAACTTGATACGGTGTCATAGCAAACAATGCGCTTTCCTGGCCACATCCGCATTGATTAATTTGAAGTACTATGTACAAGTAACTTTAAGAACGTTTTCAGGCTCAGCTCTAAAATTAGACGTTCCTAGAAAAAGGAAAATAGCGTAACAGCTGTCGCACTTTGTAATAAGAGTCCATCGCGTTTTGTAATAAAACATGCTTTCGCACTTATTGGTAATAATTACCTTCGCACTTTGTAATAAATTTACTTTTGGGTGGATCTTTTAATGGAAAATTAGCATTTCTGAGACTACCAAAACATGGCATAAAGTGTTTTCGAACTATTACGTTTATAGGCCTTTAAATGGCGTCGCTGTTGCTAGTTCCACCGTTGAGATTCATCTCTTAGCAAATGGCAAGATAGTTTTGACTTACAACATTACCAGAAATTCGGGACATTTCGTTCACGCGATGATTTGTGTCTGCGGTTACCCTTGAAACGAAGGGAGCATGCTCACTGGCGTCAAATTGCGAAAACAACATTTCCAGTGTATATTTGTTCACAACTGCACCAGCTTCACGTCTCAATCTTCCTTGGATTCTTGATCTGTTTTTCTTACTTAATTTAAACCATCGACCAGGAATCCAAAAATTAAAAAGGTCAATGTAGTTTAACTCATTTCCTCTCTTGTCTTTGATTCCAACAAGCTCATCCCATTTCATAAGAATTGGATATGCATGGGATGTATATTGACAGAGCTATTTCAGATTCTGGACTACGCGGCTGGTTTTATACGACAGAGGGGATTCAGTAACTTTAAGGTTACAGGCAAGGGCTTCCTTTTCGAAATCGAGCAAAACATCAGACATTTTTAGCGGTATTCAATTTTTTGACTGCAACTGCACTGACAAATCTACTATATTTGTCATTCGTAATTGGCGTGAATTTTCGTATTTAGGAGTCTGTAGACATTTGAAACAGCGGTAGACAGCATAAAAATGCTAGGCTGCTGAGCTGACATAAACATGGCAGCCTTTTTGTGCGAAGAAAGCTGTTCTTCGCGTTTTTTTTCACATATCCTGCAGGGCATTCGCGCGCCAGATGAAGGTTACATCCATTCGTGAAAAAGCCTCCTTTTCGGTGCCGATGGGCGGCCTTCTGTTTTATCGTGGAAGGTTTTATTTAACGTATTTAAAAAGATCGTAATTTGAAGAAAATTTTGAGGGGTCGGCACCTATGGAAGCATGAAAGACACGGACAGCTCAAAGCTTGGAAGTCGAGGTAAATGAAGGTTTTTCGATCAAATTACAAAGCAAGTACCAGCGTAAATCCTTGTTATTTTGGCGCTATTTGGCGGCTCGAAGAATGAACGAAATGGTAAAAAAACCTTCGCTTCGTAGTGCAGTTGCATATTATTTATCAGCGAAAGGTCGGCACATAGAATTTAATTTATTTGAACTGCCAAAAATTGAGATTTTATTTTAGATCCCATACATTTCTTAACAACATCGGGAAGCCATTTTTGCTGTTCCATTTGATTGACGTGCGGTATTCGTGACGCAATATGACTCGGATTTCTGGTAATGAAAACCTCAGAAATTTTCCCACTGTTTTACAACAGGTTCATTTAAGTTGATCTAGCGAAAGGAAATTAAAAGTTAAGGCTTTGTTTTCGTTTCTTTGCAATAGACCAACACAACTCTCTTTTTTAAGAAAAAAGCCGTTTTCAACTACGTCAATGTACATGTGTTATGTTTGGACATCTTGCTCGAATCAGTGGTATTACCACGGGTAGCCCAGACGTAATGTTTGTTGTCGATTACTCGTTAAATGTCAGATTTATATTTACGGCCTAACCAGTGCTTAAAAAAGACCTCAATTTGCAAGCATAGCCCACCTACCTTTAGCCAAATGTTTCCTTGGCTGTTCTGGCCGGTTCAGATGGCGTTTTCTCGCTTTTCATCTTCCCTGGTAATATTCTGGTGTTAGGAGTGATCTCATGTTGATTGAGTTGGGTTACCTGGGCAAAGTGCCTAAATGAAAGTTCCCGTATATTGTTTTCGTTCCAGAAGCATGACGTGCTTATCGCACAGTTTAGACGAAGCAATATATTGACAAATACCTCCATCGTGAGGTTAGAACGAAGTCGAACATCTGCTACTAGCGAAGGTGACCGAGAAACAGGCTAGGACAACCGGGGAAACATATGGCTTAAGACAGGCATACATGTCCAATACACTCGACCCGAGTCGGGTTGCCTTCATTCGCAGGCGGATTGAGTCCGATCGCGACCGGAACCGGAAATGGGTGCAAGGCGCTTGATCAGTGGTACCGGAAGTAAGGGGTTATGAGGAGCGAGGGGGGGTTGAAAAGTTGGCAAACAGATTCGATCGGATCCGATGGCGACAGCTCTTCCTGGCAAGAGTCAATCGGAATCTCGGAAGTCAGTTCGCGCGTGACAGAAAATATCTCTCAGCCATGAGGCGAAACAAGCGCACGCTACACATGAAATATACGTCGTTCTTAAAGCCATGAGGCAATACAAGCGCGCTACACATGTAACATCAGTCGTTCTTTAAGCCATAAGGCGATACAAGCGCGCTCCTCATGTAACATTAGTCAGTTCTTAAAGCCATTAGGCGAAACAAGCACGCTACACATGAAGTATACGTCGTTCTTAAAGCCATGAGGCGAAACAAGCGCTCTATACATGTAACATTAGTCGTTCTTTAAGTCTTTCTTTAATATCGAAAGCTGTACTTTTAAAAAATCTACTCAGTACAGGGGAGTACGAAAAATGTTAATGTATCCGATACCGTGGGAGCTTAAACATTCAAATAACGTTCCCGTACTCCCATCCTACATGCCGGGCGGACTTCAGAAATAATTTTGTTGAATGAACACGTGACCTTGTTGGCCTGTTTGCGTTTTGCACATAGTCTGCAGTCCGCATTTTATGCTTAGTCCTTGCTTAGTCCTCCTAACCCAGTCCGCAGTCCGCGGTCTATATTTTATACTGACCGATTTGTAAACAACAAGTGAACGGAGACCTTGCGGTACGGAATCTTTTGCGCTGAACATATTCTTAACTTTAAAGGTGGAAAAGACCAACTTAATGTACAAGTCAGGTTTGCAATAACGCCTGAGGAGTTGTCTTAACTTAATTTGCGTTGTTTTAGGAAAACCACCAACAAAAAGGAAGTTTGAAGAAATGTGGAGAGGGTTTCACTGTTTGTACCTTGAAAGGATTGCGTTTCTTAAGACAACTCCTCAAGCGTATTGCGATTCCGTACCGCATGGCTGCATCCTTGTCTGAGTTCCTTTGTTTGTTTTTTGTTTTGTTTTTTTGGTTTTTGGTTTTACATTTTGCGGAGACTGTGTGTCACTACGGATGATAAAGCACAATACTGCTCTTTAAAAACAAACCTTTAATTTATACCAAAGAACACTTGAAAACAGCAGTCTTCTCACCGTAAGGCTACGTTTTGAAAAGTGATTAGCTGACGCAGACCTTAGCTGGTGACAATGATCCTAAAATTATTGTTAACGAATAAAAAACAAATGAGTAATTTGTTGTACATTGTTTCAATCAAAAAGCTGCGTTAGCTAACCGTTTAAACACAATAGTCTAAACACGTAATATCGAGGATCTAAAAATGTTAAATAAGGAAGATAAACTTTCAAACTAGTACTGTTCAAGAACTGAAGGTGTTTCAGAAAAGCTACCGTGACGGTTAATATTCCAAAGAGTATAAAAGAGTTTAAAAGAACCCAACAAATTGTCACGGTCTAGATCACCATATTGAAAAGGTGGCGATATCATCACCAATAATTTCTCGGCGATAAGCCTTCTTGAAGAAAGCAGTACAGTGGTTGATGGGGGTTCCACGACATCATCGCTGCATAAAATGTTAAGTCTAACAACAAAGGAAGATAAAGGGGGAAGAGAGGGCATCCCCATACATGCCTTTTCCATAGGTAATTGTAACGAGTAGGACGCGAGAGACTGGGCAAAGCCCGATACAGACTATTATTGGATGAGAGAATCCGGTGTGGCGCGCGAGAGAAAAAACGTTTGAATGTTTTGGTTTAGTGCACGAATAAAGCAGATAAAGTGGACTTTCCCTGCGGGGTGTAACATAATATGCCTCAAGTTATTTCAGATCGACTCCCACGCTGGACAGATCCCAAGGAGATTAGGCAACAGCCATTCATATGGTGGCAATGTGTTCCGCGTGGATAGCCCTCGCTCAGAGAACACATTCCCACCATATGATACGCTGTTGCCTAATCCCCTTGGGATCTGTCCAGCGTAGGAGTCGATCTAAAAATAACTTGCGACATTACCTAAGGAAAAGGGCATGTATGGGGGATGCCCTCTCTTCCCCCTTCATTATTTAAGCTGTTAGCGTTTGTTGAGTTTATTGAGTGCACCGCTGACCGCATTGGACCGCACTTGTTGATTTTTCTATAGAGCTCACAGGATGTTTTTGTGTTCGTGTTTTGAAGTTTTCGATTGTGGATCAGACACGAAAAACTTGTAAGTTATTTTGTTCGTGTGTGTTTGTTTGTAAGCAGTTCAGGTCTTTTGCCGGTTTTACTTTGATTTCAGTGTGTTCTATTGTATTTTTATTTCAGTGAATCGTTTACTTGTGTGTACCCAGATTGGGCATAATTTCGATGTTTAATAAACGCATGTGAAGTTGAGCTGTTTGATCCAGACTGTGAAGTTGGTTCTCTACAT
>BLFK01000901.1:1197871-1222871 GCA_014634185.1 Astreopora myriophthalma
TAATGTAGAAACGCTTTTTTTTAAATTGCAAACCGAAGTTTCTGTAAGAGGGATGTCACACACTAGGCAAGTTTGATTACGATGGTTGAAAAGGAAAGTCGTCGGGTCTGCGTTGCTTTAGTATAAAGTTCACTGAACAAGTGCTTTCTACAACCTTTGGGCTTTTTTTTACTGGAACCTTCTTATTTGGTTTTGATGGCCACGTTGTAACTGAGCCCAAAGGCACCAGTTTATTTATTTCTTCCCAGACACTGGACAGGTCTTGTTGAGAGACAGCATCATCTTCGCCCAAGTCATCAGGAAAATCAGTCACGTCCATTGGCGTGTCGTCTACATCCGGGAACGTCAACTCTTGCTCGGAGGGAAGAGACATGCACTCTGCTTTACGAACTCTGGGAACGTCAGTTTCGTCCGTTGCCCCTTTGTGAAACGACGGTAAAACACCACACGTGAATGTAACATGGCTGACAAAAGCCCAGTTTAAATGTTGAATTTGTATTTGTCAAACCTAAAAAGTGAATTTGGTTTGGCCAGAAGCAATGTATTGTTGTTTTAAGCGTTTGATTTAGGCCTCGACCCGGTAAAAATCCCCATAAATTTACCAATGATGTTGCTTCAATAAAGCATTGAGGCACGAAAGTGCAGTTAGAAAGACACATAAACTAAACAAATGAGCATTCATTATTCATACCTGACTTAAACTCTAAGAATTTTACTGCTCTTAACACATGACGGCGAGCTGTATTATCGAGATGCAAATCATCACGTGAATGCGTATCCAAAGCCTTCAAAATGTGAGGATAAACATCATGAACCGCATCTCTGCCGTACATGCAGTCTAGGTGGCCATAATCAGGAATCGGGATCCAAGAGTACTGCTGAGTCGGGTGCGCTTCCTTGACAAGGTTGTAAGTGGTGTGGGTGCTATCTGGTAGGTAACAGCTGTTTTTTTCTCCTAAAAGTGAGAAACTCACCGAAATGTCATAGCATGCATTGCGGGGATGTGTCCTGCGTGGATACCCCAAGCTCAGAGAATACATTCCCACCATACAATCGGCTGTTACCTAATCCCCTTGGAATCTGTACAGCGTGGGAGTCTATCTAAAAATATTTTGAGACATATTACCTATGGAAAAGGGCATGTACAGGAGATGCCCTCTCTTCCCCCTTTATTTTCTCTTGGTAACTTACAGTACGGACCGAAGGCGAGAATAGGTTATTAACATGTTTATTATATCTCTTGGCAATGGCATCGAGCAGGAAAAAAAAGTCGAAGTCAAGCAGGCCGTACTGTAGACTACTGCCCGGAAAATTACTAAGGAAAGTTACTAAGGAGTACTTAGCTAAGTGTCTCTTACCAACAACGAAGCAGATAGGCATGTTCAGCCGATTGATGTGCTCTCTGTAGGTTGATGATTCTAGTCGATTCTTCTTATCTACATCCGGCAAATAAATGTCTTTTCCTGAAGCCGACACTAACTTCTTCTCCCTCATTGTCAAAGCCAGTTGTTTGCTGACCTCTGCAGTTACATAACCAAAGAACTCGTGCAGAGTGTCGTGGGTCAGTGGCGTGAGATTTTCATGTTCCCATAACAAGCCGTAAATGAAGCTGATCCTGCACATCGCACGAAATCAGACTTAATGTTATGTAAGAAATGTCCTCCCTACTCCAGAAACCAGTAAGCAACTGTGCATGGGATTGTTCGGGTAGACATGAACTGTCATAAAGAGCAACGGTCACCATTAATATCGGCCTTGGAACAACGAGAAATACAACATTTGTCATCTCCCGTGTATCCAAACAATTCAACTATCACTCACTCGTTCCAATCTCATCACAGTTTCTGGAGCGGGAAATTCTTATAATTCGCGCGCGTTCTCAATCGAGGTCCCAATCCAATTGTTGCCGTGGATCCCGGGGCCCGATCGTTTCACTGCCTGAAACAATGACCATTTTTGGCTGCGGAGCCCGGAGCCCGGAGCCCTGACTCATTCTAAATTATAGCATTACCCTGATTCCAGAATACCCGTTCACGTTTTCAGTTTCTTAGCATGTATTGCCCTAAATTCGCAACTCTTACTGGCCTTATCACTGTCCACATACAGATCGTCAGATGGTGCATCAAAAGTAGTGGCATAAAAATTATACCGTAATGCCGCGCGAAATTGCGTGAGCTGTTAAAAAAAAAAGGGAGATTTTGCCTATCACGAAATTTTCGACCAATTAGCAATCATCTCTTCCTAACCAAAACAACGACAACAACAACAACAACAATCACAGTCATAATCGTAATCGTAATCGTAATCGTAATCGTAATAATAATAATAATAATAATAGTAAAAGTGCAAGTTGGTGATTAATTTATCTCAATAATTCGCTCAGTGACCAATACCTTATTGTCCAATTAGCATTCAGTTTTAGCTAACATTTTACAAACTATAGAAAGGAACTTTGGAATGTGTTTGTTTCTGAGGAAGTGAAGAATATTGCAAACTGCAACACACTTCAAAATCTCTAAAAGAATTTTTGACAACAGTCATACATATAAGCTTCCCTTCAATTTGGTTCAGTGGTTGCTGTGAGGAAATTAATGTTAATAATTGTTCTGTCAAGTATAAGCTGTAAGAAACGCCTGCAGAATTTGAAAGAAATGGCGAGATGGCGAAACGGACCTTATTTTTCATTGGAGACCTTAAGATACCCCAAAATGGCACTACCCGTTACCTATACAGCAATTTTGGGAAGTCTCATAAGGTCTCTATATTCACTTAGGCATTTTTCGGGGCGATACTCTGGTACCATTCTTATTCATCAATGCTCTGATTTGATTAGCAAATTACTTCATCTCCAAGTAGTCGGAGAAAATTTTCGAACATTTTTTGTCAGAATTAAAGTAGTTCGAAGAGAGTTGTTAAATATTCTCGTCGCAGCAAACAGGCGCAGCTGACATTTCTAGGACGGAAGATGCAGGGTTCATAGTCTCCTTTAAAAATGGGCTTGCTTTGAATTCGTCAGATGAATAGCATGATTCAGGGCTAAAACTGGAATTGGCTCTCGTGTGTGTGGAGTGTGTATGTGTGTTCTTTTTTTGGGACGCATTGTAGCCCGGATCGCTAAAGCAAATGTTCTGGAACCCTGGAGTTCCGAAGATTTTATCCTGGAGCCCTGGAGCCCTGCCTTTTTTGGCCCGGAACCGTGGAGCGCTAAACCCCCTTGGGACCCTGATAAATCATGGAAAAGACAAAGTAAAATGATTTAAATAAAACCGAGCGAAGTGCCAATCCCGTGACCAGAAGAGTCATACCGTGACCATCACTGGCTCTCTCCTTAACAGAAAAAAAGTGCGCCTTTTGGCTACGGTGAGTGACTGATCTCTTTCTTCTGGACAACTGTCCAAAAACGTTCTTAATTGTCTTCGAAGCTTGTTTTTGCGACCAATCCTGCGCTAATCATTTTGACAGTTTTTATCTTCGTGCTGCACCCTTTCCGGTCATGTGAAAATACTAGATAGAACCAACAACAAATACACTGCCAGTAATTTCTTAGTAATTGGACATGTCGGGCCACTAGTGTTGTAAGATTGATTACTAGTATCCTAGATATCAGGGAATCAGGAGCGAACTCAAGTTGTCAACACATTTGAATCTCGCTAAACCTTCTCTAGCCTACTATTCAATTTGTTGTTTTAGCAAGTTAGCAATATTAAACTACTGACCTTACCCCTCTCTTACATGGAGCACTGAATTACTCACCTATGACAAACAGGATTACGACACATTTCTTCATAGGGCAAAAACACATGATCAACGGCTTTAACAAATTCATTGAAGAGCCTTTCTGTCCTAGAGGCCTGATCATCAGTATCGACTGTAAGACCTTTAATGCCAAGAGATTCTAATACTCCCGGGATGTGCAATCCCGCTTTGAGCTTGTTGAATGAACAGGGAATAGGATTGGCAGCCACTTGACTAGCCACCACATTTCGGACTTTGCCATCAAGCGCTCCGGACAGCAAAGAAGCAAACAAGACCAAAGATCCAGCACAATGGGCCACGATTTGGACATCGTTCTGCAAGAAGGTAAACAACACAATATAATCCCTTCATTGTCTCTAATTTTTGCTCTGTCGTGTAAACGCCCTCAAGCGTTGAAAAACTGGTCCTACGAAGAAGGAAGACAGACATTGGAGTTTTTAGTTGTCACTTATATGGAAAAGAGCGTTTCGAATGGATATCTGACGGTCATGGGGCTTCGGCAACGCATTTTTACAGTTTCCGCTGCCGGGCCGGCTTAAGAATTCAAATGCCTCGGCGACGCCGCATGTTATAACAGCACTCTCCGCCCCTTTGCGTAATTTCCTAGCGTCAAAAATTCAGTGCCCGGTAGAAAAGGTCTGGATTACCGTATGGCAAGCTGATAAATATTTGAAAGGCAAGAGCTCACAAGAGAATAGGATATCACCAACAAAGGAAATATATCTGTCGTTGCTTAACAGCGCAGGCAGTTTCAGCATTAACTATTACTAGTTGTAAGCACAAGGTGAAGTCCCCTAGGTGGAGAGTTCATGTTTGGTAAGATGTTTGTTTTAGGTATAGCGTATTTAAATGCGGCTAGTCTCCCACAATTCTCCTTTATCTCAGTGGTACAGCATCCGAACTAGTAATCGGAGGGCTCTAGTTTCGACTCCCGTCCACGAAAGACAATGTGAAACTTGTAACTGAAAAGTTATATTTACAAAAGTTAAAGCTAGCTAACTCTTGTGTTAAATTTATCCCACGTTTCAGCTTTATTCCTTTCATCTTCATCAGATTTCACGCGAGCAAAAACTCTTGTCGTCAGTTTGTAGCCCACAGACTCATTTATTTGAGTTTATATTTGAGATGTTTCGATGATTTGTAAAGAAAGAGATAAGCAGGGAAGAAGCGCTTATTTTAGAGAGACCGGTTTAGCATTACTACGCTTGGTGATTAGCTGCGTGGTTAGCAGACTGTGTGGGTTTACGATGCATTTTTCTTTACCTCATTTTACATATTTCACTAAAATAAAATGTTTCACTAAAATACTCCACATTTCATAGATGGCCAAGTGTTCCTTACTCCTTAAATTGCTAAAAAAACATTTTATAGTACACGAATCGGAGTATATGTACCTGTTTAGTAATCTCAATCACTTTGTTGATAGCGGCTGGGTAGTCATATGCTGCACAGTCGTCCAGTGTGTAGTCCCTCCGTACCATCGAGGGTAGGTTGCATGAAGTGCGCCAATCGACAAGCCAAACATCATACCTTGTAAGAGAAAGCAGGTATAAGAGCAATTTGCAAGTGACTGTTGATTGATTGTTTGTCAATATACGTGACCGTGATCGCAATGGCGTTCTTATCATCAACATCATCGTTCATGGTCATTGTTATGGCGACCATTATTCCTATTCTGGTAAATTGTTAAGTGAAGCCATAAGAATTATTCCTTAACCAATCACAGAAAGAAAAAGTTAATGTATCAATGGAATCTCTCTGAAACTGAGATTCTGCCAGAAATTTTCGAAAAAGATGGAGCCTGCGACATCCATTCCACTTTGCTAATTAATTAAGCTTTCTCGAGACGATCTAATCCCCTTGAATATCTAAATGAGGGGAAGATGCCTTAATGGCACCTACGTCACCCATTCTACTCCACTAATTGAACTTTCTCAGAGTCTAATTAGGCATAGTTTTGATACACTGTAGCCAGCTCCGGGGCCTTCGGATAATTTGGTGCAGCGAATACCGGCTTGTAAACAAAAAGCATTGCAAGCGGGAAACAAAATCAGACGAGAACTTGGGCAAAAGAGTGATCAGGCTTTCCCCTCACGTCCTCCCATCTTTATCCTTTCTTCACGCATCGGTTTTTTCTACTGGCTACCATCCGAAATCCTCGAAGAGCTTTGTTTCTTATGTTCGAAACTTGGTAGAACTAGTCGCCTTGTGTCTTATGGCGTTTTGGGCTAGCTCGCGCTCGCGCATTGCTTGATATCCAAGGCACTTAGCACTCTCAGCTAAGTACCTGTGCTGCACCAGATATTCCACCAGATTTGTGTTAATGGTGTCCAGGCTGAACATTCCACTGCTGACTCCAGCCCCATGAAAGAGTACAACTGGACCCTTGGATCCTCCATTGTAGCGCGTCAAGGCTATTTTAAACTATAACACAACATGAAGAGGGTTCATTCCAATTCTTAATTCTTACCTCAATTAGCTTAAGGAGGGTAACACCGGTTTCCAGTAGTTTTGCGTTATTGGATCACAGTACCAAACTATATACGCTGGTACCTTTATAGTGGTATGAAAAAAATGCCGAATCATTGATTAACAAGTTTTGAAGAATGTTTTACATAACAGCTTACCACCCAACCGAATTAAAAACGAAGCCAATTTTTCATTACTTTTACGTATTACTTTTATTTTATTACTTTTATACTTTTCGCCAAGTGGTAAGAACCCTGGCATAATGAGCACCGCATTTTGAAACGCGGTCTCCTCAAAGGGAACTATAATACGCGGCTCAGTGATTGCCTGTAGATCAACTTGTCCTCAGTGAGGCATTTGTAGACTTCAGGGACGCAGCCTTGAAGATTTAGTGGCCTTTTCTTCCTGGGCGGCGCATCGGGGTTGAAGTATACGTCACAACATGAAACTGGGCCGTAAACGGTCCAGATAGTTTTGGCAAAGAATGCACCAAAACGTGCCGTCCACCGCAATTTCTCGAGTTTGCTGCGTGTGTTTGTGATCTCCATTGTTGCAAGTTGCTTCGCAAAGTTGGGTGCCGTTATGTAGAGTGTGGCGTTACCTAAGGGTTCTGTCTGGCTGTGCTGGAAGATTTTAACAAACAAGGTTGTAGTGTCCTTCAAACCCGTTTCCCCAAAGTGGTCTTTGTGGACGTATTTGACACCTTCAAAGTAAAACCGTCTGCCAAAGTCCCCCGTGAGAGTCATCTTGTAGATCATTTCCTTGGTGTCCAAGTACTCTTTACTGGTACTAAACAGTTGAAATTGACCTGTGGCATGAATGAAGAGGATGGTTTGTGAATGCTACAAACGAAGAAAGGAAACAAAGCTGAAAAAGAGTTAGGGGTGATGTACTGAGTTCGAGACAAAAAGAGATTATCCACAAAAAGTTGCCTTTTGGTGTCGACGTCACTACACTCTACGCGCTCAAAGCAATTGACTGATTGGTGCTCGTTCAAAATTTAATTTAATTAGGAGAAACTCAATTCAATTCAATTCACGACTACCATTGATTTTCAAAGCACTACATTCCTTGTTTTTTGCTGTCATCAATCGCTACTTTTGACTTACCGGAATTGCCTGACCCATGCATGTTGGAAATTTATGATTAGATCATGGAGAAATTTAGTTCAATTTAATTGATTTCCAAGGGCTTGCAAACCTCGGAAAGGAAACTCATAGGCGCTGATGTTGAAACGTTATACAAGAAACCATGCTATCAACCCATACCCAGTCCAAACCGGCGAATAAGCGAAATTGAGGTCCATGTCTTAGAGTCCTCAAGAAAGCTACGGACAAAATTATAGTTTGATTAGTAAGTACCCTTAGCACGGCAAGGGGCAGTGCCTTCTGCTTGTGCACAGCTATTTTACCATTGGGGTGATAGCCATGCAGCGTGAGAGATTTCGCCTTTGTATAGACTCAGGCAGTTTTTCTTTCTTCTAATAAAATGAGCTGTGCTTAAACTTACCATCAGAAACTGACAATGGAGCAGTGGATAACGCAAGACACGTCACTGTTCCTGAAATCGTTGCCGAGTGCGACGGGTCAAAGCTGAGCATGCGCTCAACATCATCAGAATCAATGGTGAGAGTGAACTCACAGGGTGTTTGCCTCTCTCTGATGTTTGATGGTTCATATGTCCCGACCATCTTCTCTGTGAAGCGAATTCCCGGCTTCTCTTTGACAAAGCTAGTCTTATCTGTAAAGAAAAAAAGGTGTCATGTCTTCTCTGCTTACACTACATTCCCCTGGCATTTCAGTAAACCTACAGCCTGAAGGTAAAGGTAAAGTAAAAAACCTTTATTTATACACGGTTATATTTAAAGCTTCAATCTTGTGGGGCCGTGTATAGAAAGTAACAATTGAAATAAACAGAACAACGTTAAGAATTCCAACTGGGACCAGGCGATCAGTTGCCTATTTGCAAGACGTGATGGAGTTGAATTCGGGACCCCCCGACTAGCTAACTTTCTTTTCTCTTTAATTCAATGACAAGAACTCCTGATTATACATCTTTGTCTGGTGTAACTAAGGCATTACCACACATACATGATGAAGAAGATGGATTACTTTGTTTTATTATATACATACTGAGATTTACCCATAGTTTTCTTCAGAAGAAAACCTGCTTAAAAAACTTCTAATAGCCAATCACAGCAGCGAAATGGCTCACTCGCACGTACGTGAAGCGTTTCGGCCAATCATCAGGAGCGACTTGTCAAAACATACCACTGATTTTATTCAACAAGTTCAAGTTCCTTGCGTGCAAAGCCAAAGTCAATTTGCGACTATATTATCGAGCAACAAAACAAAAATACAAGAGCTAAGACGACGAGAGATGTGAAGCTGCTCATTAAATTTGTGAGAGAAAAACACGAGCAAAGTAATCCTGGAGACATCGGAGCCAAAGAATTGAACGAATATCTTATGACGAAAACTGTGAGTAAATCTCAGTATGTATGTAATAAACAAACTTCATCATTGCATTCGTTTGTTTTCGTAAAACTGACTCGCTCGCAGAGCCTCGCTCGTTCGTTTTGTGAAAACAAACCCGTGCCTAAATACTGTACGTCAGCACTTTCCACGAAGAAATCTATATGATCACTACCTGAAACAGGATTGTTAGATACCGGTAATGCAATTCCAAAGTTTTGATTTGCTTATTTAGGAGGAAAATCAGGCACAAGCATCTGGTCATGCAGAGTAGGAAGATCTAGCTATTCTCTTTGCTATCAGTTTTTTTTTCACAGAATTACTTGTTTCCCAAGCGCTTGTTGGGTATGAGATATAGGCGACATTTAGATTAGAGTACGAGTACGAATTTTCTGTACGGAGCATGCGCGTTAGGTTTGGAGGTAGAAATATTTCGAAGGGCGCGTGTTCGGAACGAAAAATTCGTACTTCAATCTAAAGTTCGCTATTAAAAGCCATGAATACACCGTGATGTATCGTCTCATATCGAAAACGTGCTTGCGAAATAATCAAAACGAATAGTCCAAATGGCCGATACTGGGATCGTTAAATTCTACCAAAACTAAAAAAAAAAAAACAAAAATAAAAACACAACAAAAAACAAAGCAACAAAAACAAAATTAAAAACAAAAAACAAAAAAACAAAAATCACGCACTTAAATTGTCATTAAATCTTTCAATCAGAAGTCCTACAGTAAGTAAATATACATTATATAAACCGCTGAACTATTTCATAACCAGACTGCAAAGCTTTTCTTTTGGACTTGCAGAAATAACGAAATTCTTCCTAATGCTTATGGATTCCGAGCAAAAATTGCTGCAAAATACGAAACCGAAAGACTAATCGATAACAAATATATATATTTTTTGGAAATGGCTACTGTCATCTCATCTATGTTAACTCACTGTCCTTGTCTTTGCGGTATTGTATATTGTATAATTATTGTATGTACTTGAATAAAAAACTTTATTAAAAACATCAGCCAAATAAAAGATTACAGAGTACCAGGAATACTAAAAGTTATGACAAATGCATTGATAAAAATCGATTTCAGAAAAGGTACACAAACCCCTTAGGGGTTGAAAATTCTACACACTGCTTAAAAATAATACCTGTCTACTTCATCTTTCCGATCACGTTTGCGATTTCGGCCCCATTTAAAATCAGTGTTCAACTCATGTTTGGTTGTCCTGGAGGCTCTTACACATAACACTGCTGATCTTAATAAAATAAAGGATACTTTTGCTCTCAGCCATTGAATTACAACTCAAAATCCGCAACAGCCAAGAAGATAAGTACTGCCAAACCACCTTTCTTTACTGGAAAGAAGGCGTTTGTCCGTGGGGCATGTGTGGCCAACTATCTGTAATTGCCGGGATAAATACAGTATCCACAATTGCATCCAGTCGCGTCAGATGTTGCTTGATGTTGGGCATTGTTCTGATGTAGTACGTCAGTTTTATGTTTGAACCCGCTCACAAATGCTGCATAAGCTGCTTTTGGTTCTGTCTTTGCGATCTTCGACAGGACTTTGAGTTGGTTGCACCACGAGATTACCAATTCCTCAGCGTATTTGCCGCGTCCAATTTCACTTCCAATGTAGCCACCAAGGTACTTTCTCCCATCTATTGTGATGATAATGTTGTTTCCCCCAAAAGGTTTCTCACGCTTTCTCCTGTACTGCTGGCTCTTCAACTAGCCACGATTTTGAAGTATTTGGGTTATATCCCAACTTAGGACCCTAAGACACAATGTTATCCCACCAGCATCGCAGTTCTAGCAGGCGGTTCTAGCAGTTCACTAAAAGGCTGCATGCTTCACTGTTAATTGTCTCCTGCTGTTATATATTGTATAATATATAAGAAAATAATAGTAATATAAGTTTGCATATACTAAAAGACGAGAAGTGAGCGTGACTTATTGGTGGATGTATTGTAGAGAGAAACTTGACTAAAAGCCCGGTCCTCAGATTACTTTTATTTAAAAACTTCATCCACCCACTTTGAAAGTCAGTGGGCTCATTAACGTTTGCTTGGCAGTGCTCACTCATGACAACGAAGACAAAAAATGGCAAACTTACATTCAATGATTAAATTTGATAATGTACACAAGAAAACAGCTAGCATTCATTGCAGCATTCATTGCAGTAACTGACCAAGTGGTTTGAATGTATCGTAGTCAATGTGCCATCCTTCTCTTTCAGCAAGAAGCCGCATACAGCGCTCAGCCAAGCATGAAATGGTCATAGTTGGATTAACACCCACAGCAATGGGAAGAATTGCACCATCCATTACATACAGTCCCTCTAGAACCTGGTCAGAATCAGCTGCAATGACACATTAGAAAGGAAAAGATAAGATTCCTGTGAGGTAAAAATTTACAGTTAACCATCTCAAAAGTCACCAACCTTGGACAACTTAAAAAAAATAAATTGACCAGAGTTTTCTTGTTCTGCTTTTAATAAATGTTACAATGTAGAACTGACTTAGGCTTTCTGCTCTATACTACCACTACTACCACCACCACCATAGCCTACGTGTAACCGTACCCATCCCCCGAGGAAAAGCGTGGGGTACCTACGGCTACACGTAGGCTACCGCCACCATCATTACCACCAATGCCACTACCATCACTGCCACTACCACCACTAATCCCTATCACTGCCACTAGGCTACTATCTAATACCACTGCCTCTGCTACTCAACCCACCCAACACCACCACCAACACCACCACCACTACTACTACTACTACTAACACCACCACCACTACTAGTACCACTAACACTACCACTGCTACCGCTACTGCTACGGCTACTACTACGACGACCACGACGGCGACGACGACGACGACGACGACGACGACGACGACTACTACTACTACTACTACTACCACCACCACCAACACAACCCCCACCACCATCACTACTACTACTACCCAACCCATTGATATAATTTAGCTCTGGTCAGGTATATTCCATACTATTTGCGACCAGTGTGTAGGCTCGTTTACGTCCGATTCAAGTTCAAATATAGAGGTGAAGGAGACTAGGCCAACGGCCTTAAGTCAATGGCCAATGATGCAATCACCTGAACTCACACAGCCACCATGATCTTCTAAACGGTATGCTTAATATGCTGGTTTGTGGTCTGCCCTGAGACTTGAACCCGCAAGCTCCTTTTCAGCATTCTGGAATTCTTACTAAGCTTACTGAGCACTTATTTTCAAATACTACTCACCCTCAAAGACTTGCCCAGCATGGTTGACGACAGCGGTTCGTCCAGATTCCCCCATTGGACAGCCACCGAGAGGATGAGCCGAGACAACACTTTTGCCAAGAGCAGGAGTCCATGTGGGATTTTTTACAAAAGTTCCTTTCAAGCCTTTGGTGGCCTTTTCCATTGCTTCGTTGACAGTCTTAAAGTTGCTCTCATAACCAACTCTGTCCCAAGTGATGTCAACACTATCATTGTCTTGGTTGTAAGAGATAATACCGCTTGCATCGTCGTGGCTCATGCACAGGAAAGATAGGGTGTTGTCGATCCCTTTCCCTTTCAATTGCTAGTAAGTAAGAACGTAAGTAATAACTAGCACACAAAAGCTATGAGCTAATAAACTTGTGGTCCTCAAGAACAATGCAATAAACCATAAACATGCACCTAAAATCTAAACTACGTTATAAGTGGTTACCAATTTACCACAATACTAGACAATGATGAAATGAAACCAGAAAAGCCTAAAAATTAATTGAATTGCTAATTCAAAGTTAAAAGCTTAGAAGATTAATTTCTAAATGATAAAATGATGCAACAGGTGCTGGAATTGGAAGATTCTACACCACATATGAATGGGATATATGCTTATGCTTATTTAAAGCACATTAAAGAGTCATTATTTCTTAAATCCAACGGAAGAACGTTCCGTAGTCTTGAACCTAATACTGCGAATGTCCTGCTACCTTCATTCTCTCTCGCGGGAAGTTCCGCTTCATATTTTTGGAAATCTTTGGCAAAGAATTATTGCTAAACAGAACTTCTTACATGAAATTCTGCTTTGAATGCGTGTATTTGAGACTGACATTAGAAGAAATTAGGCTTTTTCTTAAGTCAGGTGACCTGTTTTTACTAATTTCTTGATAACTAGTTATAATGGACCTGCTCACAAGGCTAATTGAAAAAAAGGAGTACGAAGTAGTAAGAGATCGATACCAAAAGAAAACTGCTTTAATTTCATTTAATACTCCCCATTTTGAAGAGAACATTTTATTCGTTAGCATCCAATTATAGGTCTCGTCACCTAAATTTGAACGTTCTGAACGATCGTGAAGATATTCTACATGCCAGGTTTCAGTAACATTGAATTATAGCTTCCTTTCTAAACGCGACTATCTCATTTAACCCAGCAAACCTTGCCTTAACATGCCTGAGGTTGAGATTTTAAATCTCTCTCCAAACCTGAGCCTTGTTCATACCAGTTTCATTCTTGGATGACTGACACACATTTTGCATATTGAATGAACTGAAATAATCGCGATGTGATTACAATAGCGCGAATTTCTGTTTTGAAGCGACGTTCTCGTTGCCGTTGCCGTTGCCGTCCTCATTGCTAAAGCTCCTTAGTATTATAAGGAGTCTCCACTCCTAGCAACTCTCGTGCTATTTGACCAGTTGTTATTTTTAATTTTTCTTAAATTATATTCGGAAGTTTACACTTTTTACGCCAGAAGGCATCATAGAGCCGTAGAAAAACACTGAAGAGTAAACAAATTAGACATCATCATCGCCCATTTTTGTTTTTAAATGTTCCCGTACGCAAACACTTTCGTTATCTTACACAAAAAATTTGCTGCCTCCTGATAAAAGTTGCAAACCAGGGTTCAATTTTATAGAACTGTATACCTATTGTTTTCCTCGGTGTACCTATTGTTTCCCCGGCTGAAAACAATAGATACAGTTGTACAATACAAGTGTAAAAGCTTATAAAATTGACCCCAGCAAACAGAATGACCGCGGGATCTATTGCGAGAATTCAATAGCGAAAAAAAAAAACAACAACAACAACAAAAAACATCAATAAACCCAAGCGAACACTTCAATGTTATTTCAATGTTTAAACGATAAAATTGGGAATCTAGTAACAGTAAAATATAATAATAATTTCCAACAGTGTTAGCGTAAACCCGCTGTCAGAGTCGAGGTTTCCCTTGGGCAGTTTCTTACCTGCCAGACCCTTTCCAGAATTTCGTCTGAGGGGAACTTGTCAATTCCGATCGTTTTAGCGGCAACCATCAAACCAACAGAGTAGGGCCCAGAGAGGACTGATGGTGGGCTTCCATCTTGGATGACAAAACCCCTTTTCAAGTTTCCGTCTGTTGTCTTTCGGTAGTCCATCACAAAGGTGATACATGGTCCTGGGGGTTTTAATTTCTTGCTTTCGGTCATGTGTTTGGTCGTAAGCCCCACTGCGTTTGCTTTCTTTGCTCCATTGTAGCTGAAACCCAGTGCATCTCCGTTTGTGGAGAATCGCCTTCCTGTCTGGTCAGAAATTCTGAGACCGTGCCTTTTTGAACGAAGCAACAGCTTGGTAGAGCCAATCGCCCCTGCACCAATAATGACGTGTGTTGCTCTTATGGTCTCCTCCTCAACTTTGAAACTTCCTTTGACAAGACGCTTGTATTTGACCACCCAGTCACCTCCATTAGGTGCCTTCGTAACAGACACGACCTCTACCTTTAAAAACAAGTTGCTGTTCACAAAGTGCACATAAAGGTAGCTGGGTGGCAGGAACAGCAATAAATGTAGATAGGAGTTGAGGGAGACAATGAGGAGAATCGTCAGACTGTTTCACATAATCTCTTCGACAACATCAGTAACTATTTTTCAGTAGCCCATTGGTAGGAGCGTCCATCTACTCCATTGGGTTCGTACGCCAACACAGGAGTAGACGAGCTATCTTTGGAACGTCGACATTTCGCGCGCTAAAAAGCATAGGCAGGCACGTTCATCCAATCAAATAGCTTAGCATGGCAGCGATTGACAGCTCATTATTTATGCCATGTATTTTTCGCACAAAGGAGAGTGGTTGCAACCATGGCAATCACTTTTCGCGGGAAAGTAAAAAGCCTAAAAATCACCTGGTCTACTCCTGTGCTGGTGGCGTGGACCATAACATATGGACGCTCGTACTTACGGACTTCTATTAAAACTGAATCATTGGATAATGCAATTGCAGAGTTCTGATTGGCTTAGTGGCCATACGATTTCAGCTTTTACACCAGTGCCCTTTAAATGGTAGCCATCAAATTATATTTTAGGGGGAAGATGGCAAATCAGACCTTGTGTGTGCCATCTTCAACTTCAACTAGCATTCTTTTTGGCATTTGCGATGCATATAAATGATGATCAGTGTTAGTGTCCACAAAGACAACATGCTGTAGCATGCAGCGACCGAGGACAAAACCTCGTTTCTAGTTTCAGGGTGTTTGGAACCACCTCTGATCAGAATCATGGAACAAGTTGACCATGAACCTTATCCGAGGAAGACTTTGGCTTGGTGACACTTCAGTAGCAGTAGTACATCTTTATTACGTTAGACGCTACGGGTTCAAAATAATTAATAATCAGTGGCAATTGCATGTTTCATCACAAGTACATTTGATTAGCTTATTAATTACGTTCTTTGTTACAGTCAATACTTGTTTGTCATGACATAACATGGAAATAATTCGAAATATATCCAGTTAAGCAGCCGCTTTTCAATTGTCTGCAGGCGTGGAAGTTAGCCAGTGTGTCAAGTTTAGTTGTGTTTTTGCTTGTTTTAAATCCCAGTTACACTCGCACAAAATCTGCCACGGCATTCCTAAATCTCGGTACGGCAACTACGTTTTTCGGGCACGGCCCAGTATGTTTTTAACGTGTGAACAGAACCGACTGAGCGTTTGTGATAGGCACTCGTGCCACAAATTTTTGGGATGCCGAGCACATCTCCGGGGGTGTGCTCGGCATGGATGAATTCGGTACCGTACCGAAAATCCCGGGCTTGTAAAGCGATTGCCGTGCCGTGATACGTGCAAAGCTATGACGTGTGATTCCTGACAAAATTCAACATTAAGAGTGACTTCCTGTAAATACTACGGATAGGTGTGCAAAATGCAAAAATCGAATTCCCTCAAACTTTTTCACAAGAAAGCCCTCTGAAAACTATTTAAGGAAATACAACTTTTAGTTCGTTTGGATTTATATTTTCCAAGTAAAGCGATTTTTTAATTTTCACCCTTGGAGAAGCCCTCGAACCACTGAAAAATGTGCTTCGTATTTGCGACTCGTGTAAGAACACTAAAACAAACATCAAAACTATTTCGATATTGCACAATTCAATGACCCTTTCTTTACAAAGTACTGTTATTAGAATTGGAAAAGATTCAAACCTGAATTTTTAAAAAATTTTCATTTTTACCCTCCTAAACAGCATTATCAGAAAAGTCGATTTTGGCAAATTTCAACGGCAAATTTCCCTACCTGGTACGTGGATTCCGCTGTAAAGATGGTATTGTGGAGAAAGAGTAAGGCTTCCTCTATCGTTCTGTAAAATAAAATTTTGGGGCAACTTAAACTGCGAATTTAGACGACCGAAAATATCAACGGTACTCGCTTGAAGTTTATGACCTTTGAACTTACGGTTGTCTTGATGAATACAAGAGATAACCTAAACAACAGTTGAAATCTTAGCCTGAATGCGACCATTTCCCCCATTTAAATGATTTGTAGTTATTCTTTATCTTCTGTGGGCAACTTTATCGAAAGTAATATTTTTTTTACGATGAAAAGGAGTTCTAACTTGTTTATGAGTACGTGTGTATTTGTTTACTGAAGCGGAAATTTGTGAATATTAAATTTATTCTACGTGTGCTGCAAGGCGTTTCGTGTTCTCATTCAAACAAAGTGGTATTGCCAAGTAGAAGGTTTTCTTCTCAGATTTTAAAACAACATATAACTTTTGACTTACCGTCCACATGCATGGCTTGATTTACTCAGCAGCGTCACACCGGGTGTGATAGCAATGAGATGACGTGACGATAATTGGCAAATCGCTTTTCGCAAATCGTATTCATCAAAATATATTTATTATATCTTTTGACATCATAATGCTTTGAGACTACTTTATAAAGACTCTTGTGAAATAAGTCTACAAAATTTTGAAACCCTTATTACGGTGAAATGAAAAACTGTCATGTAATCGCGAAGTTGATTTTTGTTGCGTTTAACAAACGTGCCGAGATCCGGGCAAACTGACACCAGCCCGGCTAACCGGGCCAGCCCGGCTCATGTAATCAGGCTATTATTGTCATGTGATACCACACTCGAGGATCACACGACCGCGGCATAAAAATATTAGAACCAGGTCTTTTATTTCACAGCAATGAGAGTTTCCAAATTTGTAGACTTATTTTACAAGAGTCTTTATCAATTAGTCTCAAAGAAAGATATCATATATACATACTTTTTGATGAATTCGATTTTCGAAAAGCGACTTGTAAATTTAGAATATGTCACGCGAAAAAAGATAACAAGAAGAAGAAGAAGTGGAGAGACGTTTGTCTCGCTAAATTGTTATTAAAATTCACCATTCTACAATTTAAAGAAGCCGTAAGGTTTGCTATCTTATACATCTTTTATTTAAATATAAAAAATGACTATTCCATGGGCCATTTTCCTCCAAAGTGGAGTAATGTGGTTAGAAATCGCTGGCCTGGCTAACCGGGCTGTCCCGGTTAACGTGATTACATGGGAAAATCTCTGCCCGGTTAGCCGGAATCCCGGCACCGCGATACCGGGATCTCGGCTGAACGGGCTGGCCCGGTTGTCATGTAATCGCGAAGTTGATTTTTGTTGCGTTTAACAGACGTGCCGAGATCCCGGCAAACTGACACCAGCCCGGCTAACCGGGCCAGCCCGACTCATGTAATCAGGCCCTTAGAAGATGTACATGTGCTACATGAAGGTCAGGCGCTATTTTTTGGAAAGTAATCTTTCAGTCCAATCCTCCTTAGCGGCATCCAGATGTCTTGCAATCATGTTCTTAGGCAATTTTGGCCTGTAATAAAGTGCAGTAGTTATGATTAAATTTCCGGTACGTTAAACTTTCTTTCTGTTCCTTTGGTTTTGATTCACAAGAGATATTACATTTCGGAAAAACACAAAACGGATTTCGCCGGTGGCATGTAAACCCGACCAGGGGAGAGGGGAGAGGAGGGCATGCAAAAATGACCTCGAATATCCAATTTTAACAAATTGAACATGTCCAGGATTCGAAACCCTAGGACCGCACGTGACGCACGTGCCACCAACGATTTGAGAATAACTGCAGGTGGCCATTTTTTAGTTGTTATTGTCATGTGATACCACACTCGAGAATCACACGACCGCGGCATAAAAATTGTAGATCCAGGTTCTTCATTTCACCGTAATAAGGGTTTCAAAATTTTGTAGACTTATTTCACAAGAGTCTTTATCAAGTAGTCTCAAAGCATTATGATGTCAAAAGATATAATAAATATATTTTGATGAATTCGATTTGCGAAAAGCGATTTGCCAATTATCGTCACGCCATCTTACCGCTATCACACCCGGTGTAACGCTGCTGAGTAAATCAAGCCATGCATGTGGACGGTAACTCAAAAGTTATATGTTGTTTTAAAATCTGAGAAGAAAACCTTCTACTTGGCAATACCACTTTGTTTGAATGAGAACACGAAACGCCTTGCAGCACACGTAGAATAAATTTAATATTCACAAATTTCCGCTTCAGTAAACAAATACACACGTACTCATAAACAAGTTAGAACTCCTTTTCAGCGTAAAAAAAATATTACTTTCGATAAAGTTGCCCACAGAAGATAAAGAATAACTACAAATCATTTAAATGGGGGAAATGGTCGCATTCAGGCTAAGATTTCAACTGTTGTTTAGGTTATCTCTTGTATTCATCAAGACAACCGTAAGTTCAAAGGTCATAAACTTCAAGCGAGTACCGTTAATATTTTCGGTCGTCTAAATTCGCAGTTTAAGTTGCCCCAAAATTTTATTTTACAGAACGATAGAGGAAGCCTTACTCTTTCTCCACAATACCATCTTTACAGCGGAATCCATGTACCAGGTAGGGAAATTTGCCGTTGAAATTTGCCAAAATCGAGCTTTCTGATAATGCTGTTTAGGAGGGTAAATTTGAAAATTTTTTAAAAATTCAGGTTTGAATCTTTTCCAATTCTAATAACAGTACTTTGTAAAGAAAGGGTCATTGAATTGTGCAATATCGAAATAGTTTTGATGTTTGTTTTAGTTTTCTTACACGAGTCGCAAATACGAAGCACATTTTTCAGTGGTTCGAGGGCTTCTCCAAGGGTGAAAATTAAAAAATCGCTTTACTTGGAAAATATAAATCCAAACGAACTAAAAGTTGTATTTCCTTAAATAGTTTTCAGAGGGCTTTCTTGTGAAAAAGTTTGAGGGAATTCGATTTTTGCATTTTGCACACCTATCCGTAGTATTTACAGGAAGTCACTCTTAAGAGAGTGTCTCTGTTAGAGCGGTCCGGTCGATTTTGCTTGAGAAACAGATTTAGCTCATTTCTCATGTGTTGTAAGACATTCATGTACCTATACTAAAACCACAATCCGTTTGATCGGATCTCTTTATTTTTCAGTGTTTTACGGAAATTAAAATTTCACTCGAGCGAAGGCCTGTCGTGACACTTTTCAAGACTTTAATTTGAGACAACTTTGGAGGACAATTTACAAAAAACTGCGGGACTCAGCAAAAAACAAATACCACAGCCATGTATATTAACTCTATCTTATCCATCGAGGCGACTTTCGTGAACATCACGTTTCAATCAAGCAAACAGGAAGACTTGAGTGGCACCCTATCGATTCGGTTAAGTCACACACGCGAAAACCGATCAAATTCAAGGTAAATTTTTGCAAAAAGTGAGGCCTTATTAACTGGTCCAACTAACATAGCTAGGAAGTAGGTGCCATAGAAAAGGTAACTACAGAAAAAAATTTTGCGGCCCGACCTTAACTAAAGCTTTATAACTCCTTGAACTTACCTTATTTTCGGCAATCTCCAAGTTTGGCCGCCATTTTGAGGGACTTGTCAACATGAAGCGTAGCAGATATAAATCGAGCAGGTAGATCTAAAACCATCAGAAATACATACGAAAGCATTCAAATGAACTTTACTTTCGATTCAAGCGGCAAAATATGAAACTGTTCGTTAAACTTACCATTCCTACATCCCCATGCTACCATTTCTTCCAACAATTCAAACACTACCAACTAGCGTTCGAATTCCCCTCGTCGATTCCACCGTAAGAAATAACCTGTGCAACCTAAGCTTCGACTCGAATGTGAAGAACGAATCAAATGACATAATTGCTTCATCTTCGAGGCAACATCACGCTGGTATTTTGATTTTCTGATCGAAAAGGGCGGTAATCAGGAAGTGATCGCCATGTTTACCGCATAAACGTGACCGCTGACCAGCCGCTGAGTGAAAACAGTACGGCTCAGTGGCGAGGGGAGGGGTGTGGGGTGGGTGCGGGGAGATTATCGGAAGATTTTGGGGAACATTCGAACATATGCATTTAAGTATCGTAATAAGCATTAGGACTCTCGGTGTTAATGCGAAGGCATGCTTCGTCTTGCAGACAACTTTTGTTATGCTTAGTATTCTTTTTTTCTTTCAAATACATTTCGTTCCATAAAGGACTGGCATCAATTCATAGATTTATAAACAAATGTTTACCATGTAAACAAATGTGTTTAGATAATCGAGATAACCACTTAACATCTTGTTTCGCATCAGTAGTAACGTGTCTTGTTTTTGCCCAACCCCGAGAGCGTGGAGCGGCAAAGGCGCGAGACACGAGTCTCCATACTCACAGAATACGCGTAAGCTCACTATCTTTAAGAAAAATAAGAGACTGCTCGCGGTCTGTATTCCGTTCAACCATTTCATAGGAGTGACGCGAGTCTTTTCAATTGAGCGAAAAAGCCACAAAACCATTCTTTACCTCACGAGCGTAACCACTGACCACTCACGAAGTACAGTAGTGCAGTAGGCTTCTCTGGGGCGCGGCCGCGCGGGCGCGGAAATTGAAATCGTGTTATAGTGAGTTTTTTTTAGATCTCCCGAACTTGTATCGCGTTGGAGACAATTACAAGTACAGGAGGAAGTCGTTCGTTAGCGAGACGTTTATTAAGTTTCAGGACTGCTTTTTGAATAGCAAAGATGGAAAAAAAACTGTGGTTCATCGCGTGGCTTAAGTGGTTTGGTACGGCTGTCTGAATGCAATGATGAAGTAAAACATAATCTGATAAGCTGCCACCTGTCTAAAGAGGTCCTAAGTGAAAACGAGCTAATCTTGGCAAGGACTGGCCTATTTCACCTCGCTCAGGAGGATAAACAAAAGATGTGGATTTGCTATAGGCATGGATTTGCTATAGGCATGTCAGTATCCTGGTCATGCTGGTGTCAGGAAGCATATCCAAGGCAGAGATGTAATTACCTTACGTATGTCTCAGGACATTCAAAAGCTGTTTGGAGTTGTTATTCCAGTTGGATCAGGTAGTCTTCAGTAACATTTTCTGTTATCTATTTTTGTCTCATGACATATCTGCTCGAAAAGAGAAGAAACTCTTTATTAGATTTAGAGTACTTAAGTACACATCACGTTGAAAAAATATAGATCTACGTGTAAGTGCTTTTAAGCAGATGGAAATATGTATAATGTTCTCTGGTTGATAATTAATAATGTTTTTGTAGAAGATCAAATCACCTGACAACGCAATACACTTATTCATGCGTACGGTTCACAATTATTTGCGGGCAGTTTTCCTGGTTTGTATGATTCTAATTAACTAGTATAATTAAATTTGCAGACCAAAACACCCCTTATTTGATTAAGAATAACAAAAGTAAACAATTTATCTCGGTTTTCAAATTCCTGATGGATGCTACTGGGCTTCACTTTAACTGAAAAATTTGTAATCGCTTACCTCAGCTCTCTGTGTCCCATGCCGTAGCACAAGAAGAAAGTTGATGATAGTAGTCTTGGCTGAGACAAGAAGAACCAGAGAAGAATCTACGGTCCCCAGAAACGCCACTTTTAGAAACGAGACAACTAAGGTAAATTGAATTAAGTGGTATTTGTTTTATTGAAAACTATCGTTCAGATTATAAGGTACGCGAATTACGTTACTCTTCCCACCGATTTTTTTCTTTACATTCTGTTAATCAAAATTTTGAGTAATTATTAAGGCTTTCTTGTTGATCGTCTTAATAGTTACAGTTTCCAGCACCCAAGGGCTGCAAAGGAGAGAAATTTTTTCTGGCAATGTGCCGGCTTTATTCTTCCGGCTTTATTCTTCCGGCGTGATAACGATGATGATGACAACAATGGGTAAAAAGCACCGTCCGCTAATAATGACGGCTAATAGTTATAAACAAGTCTCAGTTATAGCCCTGAAAAAGACCTCAGGGGGTCCTTTGAACCATCCACTTCATCTTGCAAAAGTCAAAGTTGCCTTCACTCATTCTAAGGTTCGTGCGATTTTACGACGTATTTTCACTTCCAGTGTGTTGCGCGCGCGACTTTTGATAGAAAAAACCTGGACGCGCCATAACTAAAAAGAACGCGTCAGCTGAATGAATCAAATTTCTAACAAAAGATGCGCGCGCAACACCCCGGAAGTGAAAATACGTCGTAAAATCGCGCGAAGCAGAAATAAAACCTGCGGAAAACATTTGTACTTTGTCCGGGGACCTATCTTATTTTTTTGGCTTGCACGCATCATTCATGATGGCATTTCGAACAGAAACGTTTCGGGGAAAGCTATCTAGTACAATTTTCAGTAAGCCATAAAATGCCTTTTTTTCGCTGTATCTTAAAATCTGCTGGATTACGTTTTGTCATGCTGTCTGAGAAGTTGAAGAATTTCGCGAGCCTTCCAACAAAGAAATAAAAATAGTAGGTCAAAGACAGTTTTCCAGGTAATTTACAAACAACTGAAATTTTGAGTGTCTGTTTGTGGACCTTACGTGTTACCATGGTAACCGATATGACGTCACAAGCACCCTTAAAGTATTGCCAAACAATAGATAGCTATAGTTAAGTTTGCCCACACGATCAATGCTCCTTTCTTGTAACCTTTCATCGTTTCACAAACACTACGACAACGTAAAACCCTTCCGAGCCTCCTTAAACACCGTTGTTGTCCAACCACACCTATATTGTTTTTCACAGAGAACGCTTGCGTCCCATGCATTTGCCCAGTGGTTGTTTTGATGACATTCAGGCCACACCTCATAAACTTCAGGATCCGACTTGGACCCCAGGTCAATGGTCAGTGGAGAGGGTTTGGTCCGAATCTCAGCACGAAAACTTCAAAATGTTCAACGAAACCATGGAGAAAATTTCCCAAGGAAAATTCCAGCCACTGAAGGCCCCGTTAACGAAACGTTGGGAAGTTGCAACGTCTAATGAGAAAGAAAATTGTCTCAAAACAGCCGAGATGTCTTGTCGGTTGGTATGCGGTGTAATCGCTCCAAATAATCCGGACAAGCTCTACGATGCCCTCGTAACAGCAACAGAGAAACAGAGTTCACACAACATGCTTACATTAACAACAGCATACAAGAATGTACCGACAAAGAATCTAAAAATTCACATTCTCAGCCTGTATGTTCTGAATTACTCGACTGAAGAGCTAAAGAAACTTCACGGGCCTTTCGAGGAGCTAAGTGATCGGCAGATAAAGAAAGCGAGACATCAAGCAAAGATAAATGGTCCAGGAGTGCCATTAAAGAAAGCGATTAGTCATCGTGTGCGCATAGACATGGTGAAACTAGATCACTTTCTTACCTTCGTTGACCGACCTTATTTCTACCAAGATGTTGCTTATGGTCAACGAACCCTCAAACTAGAGAGTGGCGAGCGTTTCGCGATGCCTAACATCATCCGTACCGTCACTAGGTCTACTATGATTGCGCAGTATTTGGCATTTTGTGAAGATGATGGCTTTCGACCACTAAGTCGTGCAACAATGTACCGCGTCCTTAAAGTGAGGGAAGCGTCTCAGCGTATGTCTTTGCAAGGACCGGACAATGTACCCGCCGACGGTGCCGAACGTTTCCAAAGAATCGCCCAAATTGTTGAACAACTTGAGGAAGAGTACGGAGTGAGCAAGGATTGGTCTTCAGATGTTAAGAACCGCCTAAAGAAGGCGAAGTGCTGCCTAAAAACAGAGTATCGCGTTCATTGTCGCGAGAAAGACAGCCGTTGTGCAGATCACTGCAGGAAGTTAGCTCTTAGTGATCCCGTTGATGAAGACTTCAAACACCAGTGCTTGCACGACCATTTATCAAAGTGTGACAGTTGCGAGGAACTTAAGACTGTTCTTCAATCCGTGGAGGGAAAAATCAATGAACTCTGCTCTTCGATGCACTCCAAAGAACAACATGATAATCTTCTGTATGACTTTGGAAAGTCCGTCAACTTCATCAACGAGTGGAAATGCCATATTCTCCGATCCGAAAACCAAGAGGTCGCAAAACAAAGCTTCATACAAAACCTGACAGAAGATTCAGTGTTCATAGTGATGGATTGGGCAATGAAGTTCTTACAGCGGCGCTTTCGTGAAAAGCAGTGCGATTGGTATAATAAGAGGGGAATGAACTGGCACGTTAGCTGTGCTATCACGAGTGATGGAAAGGGGAATTTTTCAGTTTCGTTTCCTTCTACAACCACCTATTCAACAGCTGTTCACAGGATTGGTTCTCTGTGCTGTCCATCTTGGAGAGTCTCCTATTCACCGTTCGCTCCTCAAATCCAAAGGTAAAGAAGGCTTACCTCAAATCAGATGAAGCCGGCTGTTACCACAATAGCCAGCTTATTGTTGCCACCCGTGATGTTGGAGAGCGTGTAGGTGTGTCACTTCAGAGATACGACTTTTCTGAGCCACAGTCTGGAAAAGATGTATGCGACAGAATCCTTTGCCCCTTGAAAGGTGCCATATAAGGAGATACTGTAACGAGGGCCACGACGTTCTCACTGCCAGTGATATGCACACTGCGCTCAAAGAAAGGCCAGTTCATGGATCTACTGCAACTGTATGCCGCATAAATGAAACCAAGAAAGATTTAGATATCAAGAAACTCCAGCAATTCAGTGCAATGCACGACTTTTCATATCAACAAGATGGAC
>BLFK01000901.1:1227871-1241464 GCA_014634185.1 Astreopora myriophthalma
CTTCAATGTCGCAAGCGTTGAACCCATCCTTCATACGGTCAATTTTATGCAGGCTGGGGTAATGATCTGGGTAGGGTGTGGGTTTGATCATGTCCACGAAATGCTTCCGGTCAATCTTTCGCAAGTTGTCAAGGTCTTGCTTGAGTTCTGTGGGCCATAATGGGTGGTCCAACACCCAAGGTTCCGCATCAAGGCCAACATTGGCATTTATCAAGGAGCCTCCTCCAAGACCACACCCCTGCGCAACACTCAGGTCATCAGTGACATAAAACTCATATAGGCTGGACGGTTTACCTGTAAAGTCAAGTAATCAGTGAACACTGTTTAAAGGCCCTGTTGACAATGGACACTTTGTCTCGCAACGTATCTTCTAATTTTGTTGCCACAAAATTCCTCAAACTTGGGTTTTGATGATCACATGAGGTCAAAGAGGCATTTTAATTGGCTGATGCCGCAAGACGTTGTGACACAAGTTGCTGGATAGATGCTACACTGCGCAATCTGGGAAGTATTCCTTGCAACATTGCGAGAAGCGTTTGGAAAATACAAAGCCTGCTACTCTTTGCAACGATTGCTGCAACGAAAAGAGAAAAAAAGCGAGAAATGTCTGCGGTAGGGTGTGTTACACTATAGCGGGAATTATTTTTTGGATTGGCTCCAACTAGACTTTCAAATGTTTTTATCGAAGCTCATTCAAATAACAATAATTATAGTCTTAGTTTTTCGACTGAAAAGGTTTCCCTTCCTTTACCTAAGACAAATTTCACGAAAAGTAGTTTAAGTTATAAATTTTAAGTATTAGTTTATATGGTAATCTTTACATTGATGGTGTCCTGTACAACGTTCCAGATAACTGAACAAAACTTTTATTTTTTTCTGTAAGTCCCTTTTCTTGTTGCACTAATTTTATGATATATTTGCTTTATATTTTCATAGCTCGTAGTTTGTGTAAATGAGTCTCCTGATCCAGACTTAAATTCGCAATTATTAAATGATGATGGGATTTACACAATGGATGAAATTAACGAGTTATCTCTCGTTGTCAAACCACAGTTTTCTGTTTTTCACCTAAATACAAGAAGCCTAATTCAACATTTCCAACAATTGTGCAATCTCCCAGATTCAACTGATATTTCTTTTGACGTTATTGGATGTTCACCAACATGGTTAAATTCTTGCGCAGATTTAAATTGTGTCCAAATTCCTGGTTATAGTTTGCTTACTGAAAATCGTACATATTCGTCAGGTGGTGGTGTTGCAATGTACATCAACGTTGGGTACTCCTTTCTATGAAATACGATCTTAATTTAGATTGAATTGAAAACGTGGATAGAAACTAATGATATGGTTATAGGTGTGATTTACAAACTTCCCACCTTTTCAGCCAAAAATTTTTGGATAACCTAGAAGCAACCCTTCATAGTATTTTTCTTTCCAAGAAGAAATATATTATAATGATGGGTGATATAAATATTGATACATTAAAGAAAAATAGTACTTCTAAGGAGTACCTTAATTCAATACAGTCTGAAGGTTTGAATCAGCTGATCTTTGAAGCAACACGTATCACTGAAAACTCATATAGCTGTATTGATCACATAGTTACTAATTTCGCAAATTCTTGTACAAGCGGAAGCTTGGCGGTTGAGATCGCAAATCATTTACCCGCTTTCACTGTTTTATATGACCCGAGGTCAAGTCCTTTTCCAGACAATATTGAGTTTCGTGATTTTAGGTTTTTTGATAACGATAAATTTATATTACGTTCGAAAGAAGAAAATTGGATTTCAATATATAAATGTAATGAAGTAAATGAGAATTACTCTATATTCCTTCATTCTTTCAATAAAATGTGCAATAAACATGCACCGCTTAAAAAAAGCTAAAATCATACATAAGGCTTATAAACCATAGATCACCTCTACATCAGTTAAGGAAGTCCGTGACGGTTAGGGATAAAATTGATAAAAAATGGCTCACCACTCGTAATTCCAATTTCTTAACTAAGTATAAATTTTACAGAAATAAAATAACTACAATTAACGAACGAAATGATATATGAAATGAATCATATATTGAACTGCGGATATGAAATGAAGTGAAGCTATGATCCTCGCATTTATGAACGCAATTGTAGCAATTGCGTGGAGAAGCCTGAAAAAAGATCGCTTGATAACTGCAATTAATAATCTATACCGTGACCGTTCTTATAACGATATACTAAATCCGATAATATCAAAAAGGTGTGGGATAATATAAATTTGTTGATAAATAAGAAACGGCCAGGCTCCTATATGGAAAAATTGCATGTAGATAATAAGCAATACTAGCAACCTTCAACTATTTCCAACTGTCTACATGACTTCTTCTGTAATATCTCCTCTGCTTTGGCATCAAAACTACCAAAATCTGAAAGAAAATCTACCTCGATCCTATCTTCTTAGGGAAGCAAAAACATTTCATATTTCTAAAGTTTCTGAGGTAGAGGTTTTCTTATTACTTGAAAATCTTGATACAGGGAAGTCCTTTAGGATAGAACAAGGATCATCCGCTTTTGAAAAAACCACTGCAGCACTGCAAATATGCCATCCATGATCACATATTTTTAACCTATCCATCTGTCGAGGCATTTTTCCCGACAGCATGAAATTTGCCAAAGTTGTTCCAATATTCAAGCAATGTTCTCGTTTCTTGCGTGACAATTATTGGCCCATCTCTATTCTCTCTTCATTGAGCAAGCTTTTTGAAAAAATTATTTATAACCAGGATATGCTTCACTTTACATCTGAGAACATGTTCTCATCAATATGAACAAGCTATACAACTTCTGCCTGCCTAATTGACGTTCTTGAAGAAATTACTGCCTCTCTTGATCAAGGGGATTATGTGGTATCTTTTCTTAGATCTAACTAAAGCGTTTGACACTGTTAATCGCCAAATTTTATTAAATAAACTGAAGTTCTATGGAATACAGCAGTAAGTAAACAACTGGTTTGCTTCTTAGCTTGGAAATAGAAAACAGCAAGTATACGTACATGGTGTGTTGCATCTGAATTAAATCTTATTTCAACTGGGGTACCCCAGGGATCTACACTAGGGCCTTTACTGTTTCTTATTTTTATTAATGATTTCCTAAGTCCCCAACTTATTTTTCAACTAGACTATAAGCAGATGACACATCTTTGACAGCTTCTGGAAACGATCTTGATCAGTACCTGTTATATGACATTAATAGTCACTTGCGAGGTGTTTACAATTGGTTATGCAGTACTGAACAAATTAACTTTAAACTTGGCTAAAACTAAATACCGTATTTTCATACCTCGTCAAAAGGAAAATTACGATTTGTATCCTCCGTCAAGTATCGCAGGTGTTTGTTTACAACAATCATTTTGCATTAAATACCGTGGCGTATTTATTGACAGTCATATTGATTTTATTCGTGGTAAAATAAGCAAAGATCTAAACATTCTGGCTAAGCTTAAGCAGTATGTATCTCCTGTATCACTAATTAGTACATGTTATTCTCTGTTATGTCGTTATCTTACTACTGGCAGTCTATCAGTTCTTTATGTTACCTATAGTTTTCTTTCCACCAGGATGAACTTGGATTTCCTTCAAGGCATGACGGAACAACTCAGGAAAGTCACCAGGTCGCCACTCCTTCCCTCGCTCCAGTACGCACACAGTTTGTCCAGCTCTGGCACAACGGCTAGCTGCAATGGAGCCACCATAGCCTGAACCAACGACCACTACATCATACTGTGGTTTTATGGATGCATGGTCCAAGGACAATTCAGGAAATGTAGGTTTGGGAACGGGTTCTGGCGGTCCGTCGCTGAGAGGTCGCTAGGTATTAAAGCGATATTAATTCACCCTTAATAGACCTCTTTAAAATAGCTTCGTTGTTTGTTTCCCACTTCAGACCCCGTGATCGTGCTCTGGGGATAAGGAACGTTTCTTACAAATATTACCATTTACACGCTGGTGTGTGGGCTACCGTAACCACCAAAAATACCAGAATTTGACATGGTTCCGACAAAACAGAATTGGTTCCCTGCTAGCAGAGGACTCCTTTCTTTTGTGTTCGTCAGCCCAGCGAACACAAAAGAAAAGAGGCCTGTGCTAGCAGGGAACAGAATTGGTTCAAGTGTCCGCTGTTATGAAATAGCAGACGCTTAACAATTGATACAGCCAAACTACGAACGGTTCAGCTTTCTTTGCTGGAATAGAAAAGAATTAATGTAAACAGTCTAACCATAAAATAAACGGAATGGTGATGAATGTTGACAAGGATCGTGAAATGGTTTTAAAAACAATCAAGTCAAACTGCAAATAGACCAGCTTTCCCTTACCAAATCTAAATTATCCAGTAAACGGAAAATTGTTCAAAAAGCACATTGTAATGTCGAAAAGTACGAGCTAACATCAAACGCCCTAACGATGTGTGAAATAGCTTAGCGTTGTGTCAAATGCTCCAGGATGATAAGAGCACTATTGATGCCTCGTATCTGCCAGGTGATGGATACCAGGACTGTGGCTGGCCAATATTGTAGATACTGAACTGAAGAAATGATCCTCACACTTCCTGGACAATTTAAGCAATTGCCTCATATGCACTTGAAAAATTCAAGTGACTTCAACGGGATTCGAACCCACGACCTCTGCGATGCCGGTGCAGTGCTCTTAAACATGCACGAGCCCAACAAATTGACCTGCTCTCAACTGTGTGGCTTCATAGTTCAGTTGGTAAGAGCACTGCACCGGCATCGCAGAGGTCGTGGGTTCGAATCCCGTTGAAGTCACTTGAATTTTTCAAGTGCACATGAGGCAATTGCTTAAATTGTCCAGGAAGTGTGGGGATCATTTCTTCAATTCATTTCTAAACGGCACTTCGTAATCATTTCTTTCATTGTAGATACTATAAATTATTTGATTCAATGAGGTTCATAATACATCCAGAGAAGTCAGTCTTTATCCCCACTCAAATAATTACTTTCTGGGATTTGTCCTAGACTCAAGGACTATGACAGTTTACCCCACCCAACAAAAGTAACAAAAAACTGAAAAATGCCTGCCTACATATTATCAGGGTTCAGAGGACATAAATTGGACTTGTTGCACAGCTGTTGGGACTTATGACCTCCAGCTTCCCTGGGGTAATATATGGGCCCCTGTATTACCGTAGACTCGACATGGAAAAAAAGCGAAGCCCTGTCCCAATGTGGGGGATTTTGAGGGTACCATAGAATGAACATCCCCAATTCTTGAAGATATAAATTGGTGTATAAATAATATTCACTCATCATAATTCTGACGTTACTGCATGAGAACCGAGCAGTTTTACAGACATGGATAGAGAATCAGCTGACACGCTTAGGAATCTTGCTCGAACATATGTAATTGAAAATGTACCGAGGTCATCTAGATTACGTAATACCGTAAACTGCCGCTTATAAGCCCCCCCGGTTATAGGCCCACCTACATGTAAAGAAAAAAATACATTCGATTATAAGCCCATCCGGATATAAGCCCCCCTCCAGTTTTTCTTGTTTTATTAATATTAAGCACTCTCAGAGAACACTATTACTTCAACAAATAACTGGAAAAGATTACGGAACAATAACTTTCTTACCATTTTATTATTAACAATCTTTATATCTTTATTTCAACATTTCGCCAAATGCTTTGAAGTAACTGTTCATTGTTCTCCTGTAGTGTTACAGTGCGTTTCACAAAACTTTTGACAAACTGTTTCCGAAGTTCGTTTGAAATTCCCGAAGTTCGCTACGAACTGACCAATTTCATTGCGTAGTTGTCAATCAATTCGCGAAGTTTGAAACGAAGTCTTAAATTTCACGCTGAACTTCATGTGAAAGTTGCGAAGTTCGTTGTGACAGAGATCCGTGCCATTCAGTGTAGTTAGTTGGTTTGGTACATTTAGAGCAAATTGTTCCAAATGAATCCCTAACAGGACTTGGAATTGCTTTCCCTTGAACCGAGATGCGATCGTGTTGTTACAGTTTTGATTTTGTTTTGAAATTTAACTGAATTCGATTTATTGCTGCCTTTTTTATTTCTTCAATTGTAAGAGTAATAAACTTATTACATACGTCATACGTCGATCAACAGTGCTGTTGCTCATTTCGAAACGTTCTTTTTCGTCCGCTTATAAGCCCATCCGGATATAAGCCCCCCCAGTTTATAAGCACACCCAAAACCCCTTACGAACTTGTATCAGCCCAGGGCTTATAAGCGGCAGTTTACGGTATTTGTGCCTGGACCCAAACTCAAATTCACATAATTACGCTCCGGTGATGATCCTGATTAACACACACGGACACACCTCATTCAAAGTAAAAGCGCTCCATGAATAACTCCTGTGTTATTTGTAAAGGGATGTTAAATCCTGTGAGAGGAGACCCCCAGTTAAAAGTATTGGTGATG
Source organism: Astreopora myriophthalma (assembly GCA_014634185.1). Lineage (NCBI taxonomy): Eukaryota > Metazoa > Cnidaria > Anthozoa > Scleractinia > Acroporidae > Astreopora > Astreopora myriophthalma. The sequence continues at coordinate 1,234,319 of BLFK01000901.1, forward strand.
TTATTGGAGAGTGCTTGCCCGAAGTCCATGAAACGAAACAAGGTATATATTCTAATCATGCAATAGCTACGCTAATGTGATTTATGAAAATTCTGCGCCATTATAAGGTATCCCGAATAAACTCTTACAGTCTTGTTTATTTTGCTTTCAATTTCAAAACCATTTTAAAAAAAACATAAATTAAAAATAAAAAGAACAAAAAAATGGAATAAAACGAAAAAAATCGAAAACACAATAAAATATAAAATGCGAAGGCAGTAAAAAAAAACTCACAATTGGAAAAGAGACAAACTAACTCCCGAGTTAGGATTTCGAGTTGGATTTCGAGTTAGGATTTCGAGGTGGATTTCGAGTTGGATTTCGGGTTGGATTTTCGAGTTAGGATTTCGAGTTGGATTTTCGAGTAAGGATGTAGAGTCGGTTTTTACTAGTAATCCAGCTGCAACGAATCGGCTAGTTTGTCCGTACTCCTCATGTAGTTTTGGCGGTCGCCTCGCACGATACCCTTAGAGTTAGATTTTTGATCTAACAAGCGTATCCTTGAGAGTTTACCTCTTTTGTATGATATTATCGGACCTTTCAAATAAATAGTTTTCAGCAAAGGCTGATATTTTATGAGACTCCATTGTTCCATCAGTATCCGTTTTAGATTGTTAACTGCTGGGTGGTACGTAGTTACAAAAGACAAAATCCTCTCGTTAGCCTTTTTCTTTTACGTGAGAGCCGATGGTCTAGAGGCAAAGTTGACCACTGAAAGTTACCCTTCTATTGTCGTTTTTGGGTAACCGCGTACTGTCAGGCGTTGATTGAATTTCCCAAGGCTCTCCTCAAATGTTGTTTTTGAAGAGTTGGTTCTAAGCATCCTCATTGCTTCGCCTTTAATTATAATGAAACCGTGTTTTACGCCGGGTGGATTGCATGAGTTGAAGTGTGTATATTGAAAGGTTTCAGTAGGTTTGTAGTGAGTTTTGATGTCCAAAATGGGTTCGTTTTTTAATCTTTCAACTTTGAACACCACTGTGTCGAGGAACGTAATCTCGTTCTCTGATATTTCGGCCGTTAATTTGATGGTAGGATGGCGGGATTTATTAGCTTGTTCAATAAAACGATCCCCGTCTTTTTTATCGCTGTCCCAGAGGGAGAAGATATCGTCAATATATCGTCTCCATTCTTTTGGCTTGGTCTCGCTTTGTTGTATTAGCTTTGTTTCAATATCAGCCATGAAAATATTAGCAAATGATACTGCCATTTTAGTTCCCTTAAACCCCTTTCTCCTCCATCTTGAAAAGACCTCGAGACGATGTGCAACACCGCTGATAAAGTCGTTTTGTAAAATCCGCCAAAAAATCCTAACTCGAAAATTCAACTCGAAATCCAACTCGAAATCCTAACTCGGTAAATAGGCAACCTCAGTGGAAAATTTGCTTTGGCGTTAATGGCCCACCATAGTGCTCCGAGGCCGCCCACACTCGCACGTCGGCGAAATTATAATTCGCCCTGAAAAGGTTTCGGACGCCAATCTCAACCAGAAAAACGTATGGAAGGCGTTTATAGGGATAAAGAAAGTATTCTTGACTCCTTGAATGGAAAAAACAAAAGCGAGAAAACGACGAAAAGGCAACTAGTATTTGGGTTGCGTGTGGTGGCGTCGTGAAGATTTCAAGTCAAACGCGTGTAGTTCGCTCGCTATTTCCCTTCGTTTCGTGACCTATTTTTCTTCGAAATCCTGACATTTGCTTCAATGTAGATGCCAAAAGTGATATTGTAGCCTACTATTTGAACAGATATTTCGGATAGAAAGCAATTTTGTCGACGACGGATGTAAAATTTAAACTCACGCTGCCTAGCAACGGAGCGCATAATTTCTCATACATTCCTCAGTATTGATTACACGCTAGATAACCTAATCGGATGACAAAAAAAAAAAAGTCAATAATTCGGGATGCGATCGATTGCCATGAAATTTTCGACACATAGAGCTTATATGATAAGAAGACTTTTTTCCCTTCTAACCGAAAAGTCTTGTTGAACATCGCAATGAAGCAAAGTCATGCTTATGAGAATTTTTAAAATATTGAAAAATATGTACTTTCTAAAGGCGCTGTTACACTAGGAAATTTCTCTTGCAACTTGTCTCGCAATTTTGTTGCGGCACAAGTTGCACGAAATATTGCCTAGTGTAACATACCCTGCTACACACATTTTTCGCAATTTTTTTTGTTGCCACAATCGTTGCGAAAAGTAGAAGTCACTTCTACTTTCCGCAACGCGTCTCGCAACGTTGCGAGGAATTTTTCCCACATTGCGCAGTGTAACATCTACCCTGCAACTTGTGTCGCAACGTTTTGCGGTATCAACGAATGAAAATGACCCTTTGACGTCACGTGGTCATCAGAGCGAGACAAGTTGCACGAAACGTTGCCTAGTGTAACTTGTCTCGCAGCGTGGGAAAATTTATGGCAACAAAATTGCGAGACAAGTTGCAAGAGAAATTGCCTAGTGTAACAGCGCCTTTAAGTGTCGTTTCATTTTACAATCGTGGGTAAACTGCAGTCCTAAAATTTTACCTAGAGGAGTTCAAAAGTAAATTGTGCCTTAAGACTAGATCGGCTTTCATCGGTAGATGTTTAAAGGAATGGTGGTAGGGACTCATAACTAAGCAGGAGTTTCGTTTCGTGTTGATCAACAAAATAACACCAATCAAAGATCGCATCAACTCATTTAGAGAACAAAGGGATACTTACACTAATCACGAAGCCCATCTCATATCCCCAACCGAGCTGATTACATCGAACAAAAAGTGTGATCGAACTGTTATGGTAGTGGTGTGTTTATCACTCAATGAGAATGGAACGTACAAACAAGTGCGTTCCCGTTTTAGTCCAACCACTGCGTAGACTCTATTGAAATAGATTATTCTTTTGTCTTTGTGCTAATTAGCCCAACTTGCCACCTCTGGTTAACGTACACAAAATTCAAAAGAATTTTTTTCTCTATAACGAGGCCTTTTAGGCTAATTAGCACAAAGAGAAACAGATAATTTATTAGCCACCATTTATGAATAGGGCATAGTTGGCTTGGAAAGCGGAATTCTGAAAGAGTGCAGTTGTAGAATACGATTATTTAATTTCAACTGAAAAACGAAGAATAACGAGGAATAGCTCGGTACTTCAAAGAACTGTAACACAAGGCAAAAGTGAGCACAAACTCAAACTGTGAGTTCCTCCTCGCTGACTATACAATTAATGTTACACTTTCACTTTACACTCGGGTGAACTAGAGATCGATGGACGGACTCCCCACATCTTTTTTAGCACAATGTGTCATGCAATGCAAAATTTACAGGCTTGTCTGATAAAATGCAGCCCCGAATTAAGCCAATTTTAGGCTCTATCTCCGACTTTACTGATAAGCACTCTTACAGTCCTGAATGTAAACACTCTTACAATCCGCACTGTATGCAATCCTACAGTCCTAACCGTAAGCCATTTTACAGTCTCCACTGTAAGCACTCTTACAGACTATCCTTCGAGAGAACTCTTTATTTGAATCAAAACTTAACCTTAGCAAAATTTTTTGCCACAAGTTCTGAGTGGGTTACGTACGCCAAAAACATGGATTTTCATCGTTAACCCTAGAACATTAGGTCAAGCGTAAATCCTAAGTTAACCGCACACAGTTAATTTTATTGCCTCTGGGTAAACTCAGTCAACCATTTATTGACTAGGTATCCTTGCGACACTGAACAAGCGTGTTGTTCAATTGAATTACTTGGTTACGGACAAATTCCTGTTCTAACAATGTTGGAGGGGGAACAAACTCCATCCCAGAAAAAGTCTGATTTCAAGGAATAACTAGCGTTTCTTTTCTTACGTCATTAAAATTCCTTACTGTAGGGACTGGAGGCAGTGAAGACATCACTGTAAGAGTGCTTACAGTGGGGACTGTAAGATTGCTTGCAGTGCGGACTGTTAGTGCGGACCATAATTACTTAGAGTACCGACTTCGAGCATCCTTACAGTGTGGACTGCAAGAAGAATTACATTAGGGACTTTTTTGTAATCTTAAGTGACACTTTTACATAGCGGACTTTACTCAGATGCTGATAATGAACCGCTGTGCGTATCAACACGTAATCCCCTGCTGCAACATGATTACGAGGAATCAGTTTATGAAACCAAGAGACGGGTAAGGGTTGTTACCGTCCCCACTGTAAGCACTCTTACAGTCCCCACTGTAAGCACTCTTACAGTCCCCACAGAAGGCACTCTTACAGTCCTGAATGTAAACACTCTTACAGTCCGCACTGTATGCAATCCTACAGTGCGAACTGTAAGCACTCTTACAGTCCCCACTGTAAGCACTCTTACAGCCCTCACTGTAAGCAACCTTACACTTCCCAATGTAAGCAATTTTATAGTCCCCACTGTAAGCACTCTTACAGTCCCAACTGTAAGCAATCTTACAGTCCGCACTTTAAGCACTCGTATAGCCCACACCATATCTCTGACTTAAATTCCTCGGTCGTGGAGTTTAAGGTCTTGGAATTTTACTTGAAAGTCTTATGGTCCGCACTCTCAATGAGGAAAGGGGCTCCTGTAGTCCACTTGGTGTTCTAGTCTAAGCCATCAGTCTTACAGTCCACTCTTTTAAGGTTTTAACATTACTATGGTCTTACAGTCTGCTCTAGCGCCTAGCCGGCTTTCGAGGCCACTCTTTAAGAAATACAAGAGTTTATACGTAAGGAATCTTAGATTTCCCCAATTCGACCGCACTGTCGAATTGGGGAGTCCAATACTCCTTTTTTGACTTAAACTGATTGCGAAAATCCCATCTACAATGCATTACTTAACGAACTTCTACGTGTTTCAAGTTCGAGATCATCCTGACGACGACGGACGTCAAAACGGTGGTCACTATAACATCAATAGTCAAGCTTGAAACTGCATGTTTTATTGTTTCACCAATTACAAAGCTGTGTACCTTTTACGTGTTAGTTTGTAAGCTACAGCCTAGGCCACTGGTGTATGGTAAGTTGCTCTCGCACCCCCATTCAACGTTGTTTTAAAAGGTTTTACTTTGTCCCATGGATTTCCAGCATTGAGCGAAAGGCGGGGATTTTTCCAGCATAGTAAGTCCAAGCATATAGCTATACTTATTTTAGTTAACAACTAATTGGCGCGATCTTAAAACTAGAACGCTAGAAGTGAAGGTCGAACTTATTTCCTTTCCTATTTAAAACTACAAAATCATGAAAATTAAGATGGCACGCGCATTTCAATTCGCGGGAACCTTGTGAAAAGTGGTTTTTAAGATGTCTTGAAAGTTATCTGTAAAAAAAGGCATTTGTTAGTGTCGTAGGTCTAGAGAAAACATACATTCAAGACTTTTTCACTCAAAGGTTTTAGTAGGAAAAAAGAACTTCGATTAAAAAAGAACTTCAATTTTTCGAACGAACTATCACAGTTCCGAGAAAAATGCGAGTAATCTGTTGAAAGACAATTGATCCTATGTTGCATAGGATGGATCAGTTATGATAAATTATACCGTTCCACTGTCGTTGTTGTCTCCGTCTTCTGTCCTAAGACGTTTGGTGGCCGCACCCTGAAAAAATTGCAATTAGGTTAATGTCACACACTTGAAACTATTTTAGTTACAAATTCAACTAAACATAAAAAAGCTGGCTCGGTATTACTGGGCAATCTGCCTATTAATACCGAAATGGCTTCCAACTATAAAATAGCTCAATACAACTGTGTATTCGAATTGTGTAGATTCATCTATCCAGGAAAGTAACAATTAACTGTTTTTAAACTTTGCACACTGGATACTTTCGGACATTTGCGTAAGCTTTCGATTGCAACTGCAATCTTCCTCAGACTGTAACCTCAGATGGAGGCGAGGTTACAAAGCCAAGCAAACTAGTTGGAGGGGGTGGACCCCCTAAGGCCCTCCCGTCCGCGAATTCTTGATCTGATTGTGTTATGCCAGATCGCGGGCAGGACGGAGCGTCCGTCATCTCTGTTCAAAGAAGGTCGTAAAGCCCGGATGTAAACAGCTTCCTTGATCTCTCTCTGGAACCACCTTTCCTCGGTCGTTAAGACTCGCGAGTCAATATCCACGTGGTGCTTTGGATTCATGGTGTTAATGTGTTGGGAGACCACAGAACCAGTGAAGTTAGGCGAACGATGTTGGTCCACTCGTGCCTTGAGTGATTGGCCCGATTCCCCTACGTAGTCCTCATCGCAGTCTTGGCATTGTATGTGCATTTGCTGCAAATATATTGTATGTGCATTTGTATGTGCATTTGTATGTGCAATTGCATGTGCATTTGCTGCATTTGATGCATTGCATTTGCTGCAAATAACAACGAAATCCTTTATCTTTAGATTTAGGAGACTAACATCGAACGCAATAACTGAAGGGACTGCAATAATTTATTCAATTAATACAGTCTACTGATTGAACGATTTCAAAATACCACAACTAACTTACGCACGCTCCGGGTTCACGCGAAAAGTAAGCAATATTTTCATTGGCTGACATTTGACAGGCAGACGGTCGTGGATTTTAACCATTTGCATATTAATGAGGGGGCGAGACGAAATAAACAATGCGCTAGCTGCAGGCGCTTCCCCTTCCCCTCTGCCTCGCTCCGCGCGTTTCGCGCGCGCCCAATTTCCCCCTCTCCCTTCCCCTTTCTAGCGCCAGCCACGCAGGCTAGGGCGCACCTTGCCCGCGGGTGGTCATTTTCACGTGGGATGCCTGTGGTAGTAGATGATTCCTGCGAAGCATTTTCCCGGTTGGTATTGGGAGAGGCCACGGTGTCTGTTTACATCCGGGCTTTACGACCTTCTTTGAACAGAGATGACGGACGCTACGACTTTTAAAAGATTGCTTCCATTTGAAAAATGGCGATAAGGTCACTACAGTGTAAGACAGCGTAAAGTAGACAAGCACCAAAAGTACTGTTGGTCAGGATTGTTACCTTGAAAGCTTACCGGTCACATTTCTTTATTTTGAAATGCGTACAATACCGAATGTTAACTTTCATCCACTAGTTAATGATGCAGCACAATTTTTCATTTTTTCTACTTTTTTCATTGTTCTCCTTGTCTGAGCTTATAACTGAAGTTCGCTTTGATT
>BLFK01000901.1:1241474-1251474 GCA_014634185.1 Astreopora myriophthalma
CCCCCCTCATGACACAAAACAGTGTTGAGACCGGGGTTGACATAATTTTAAACAAGATATGTAAAGGATACTAAATATGAAAAAGGGGCATTATAAGGAAAGCCCCCTCCCTGAACAATGATGACACAAAAAGTCAGTATGCAATGCTAACCTTGTCCTCACTTCTTTCCAGTTTGTCTCTGTCCTTTTCTTCCTAAAATGATTGTTAAGAGATAATGGTATGGGTGGGGTGCTAGAATTTTTGGTATCCCAGGAAATGCATTCACCACCTCAGTGGTCAAGTCTTCACAAATTAATTGTCATCAAATGGAGGCAATTAATAAGGGATGCAGACTGTGTATGATTTTCATTGATCTCCACCTTCTGCTTTCGTATGATAAAATCAAACAATAATATTATTATACATTGAATTTCAATGCATTTTTTCTTAATTGAACTCAATCAACCAGAAGTAATACACAGGCACAACCATCAAGTACAGGAAATGGGCTTATTAGGATGCAGAACACATGATTGTTGCTGTGTAATCACTTGTAGATTCTAAGTACTCTTGATCTCGTTTTTTTTTGTAGTTCACTGTCCCTCTGCATCAGATCACTGTGTGAATCATTACATAGTTTTAGACAATAATTGTTATGTTTTAAAACCATTATTGAAACAAAAAGGCAGAAAAGTGGATAATGAATCTTAGTTTAAGTCTACACCAAATAAATATAATTGTAAATTGTACATAAAATTACATATGTTTAATTCAATTGTCAGTAAATTTCACTAGATACTTCTATATTCACCCATACATAAACAATGAATGCTAGCTCATCATCAGGGTTCTTATTAAAAGCCGGTAACCGGTTATTTTTACCGGCTTTTAAAGTACATTTTACCGGCTATATTGATGGAAGTCAAGTAAACATGAACTGTGATGTGTACCAGACTTCATTACTTTGTTACCTGGTATTGTTGCCTTTTATCCACCTATTCAAAATCTTAACACGAACCCTGCATCATTGATGACCTCTGCTTTCTATACATGGCTCAGTGGCAGCAGTGGCAGATACCCATGAAGTCTGTCTCTTACCTATGTGCTTGTGCTGCCTGTGCAGCCTCACAGGCACCTTGTGTGGCCTGGTTTAATTGCAGCAAAAAATCCATCTCCTGTCCCAAAAGGAAGTCATTAAAAATGTGATCGGTTATCATTGCTAAAAGCCTTGATGGCTGAGTTACAAAGATCAACAAATGGGTAACTAAAGGTATAAAGGGTTTTGCCTGATTGGTTGATTACCAGAGAATGTGAAAAAAAAAAAAAAAAAGCAGAGACACGTCAACACCTGGGGATCAAGTAATTTTTATTTCAAGAAATCCATGTACGGTAGTTCCATCCTTCCTTTTTCTCAAGAAAGCTTAAAGTGGTCATCCCAGAATTCAAATCCTGTAAGGTGCTTAGTCCGGCTGAGTTACCCAGAATTCTTTTCAGAGGTGAATGATGCAATTGGAGACACACAAGATTGGCCCTCAGAAACAGGCTGAAGTGAGTGACTACTTAAAGGAAGCCAGAAATACACTTATGTGCCCACCTGTCAATACAGTGGATGTAATCATCCTATCAGATGATATGGTGGGCTGCATAATGTGGAATTCCACTACATTCCATGTTTTTCCAGATGGCTCAATATGCCTGCCACAAGCTATAGAAAAAGAACATTGCATGTTCACAATTAATGTCAATTAATTCAAACAATTACATGTGTGTGTGTGTGTGTGTGTGTGTGTGTGTGTGTGTGTGTGCGTATGCATGCAGTTGAACCTCTCTACAACAGCCCACTAGGGGACAGAGGAAAGTGGCAGTTGTAGAGAGGTGGCCATTATGGTGAGGTTAAGGGGTGTAACCTGCTTTTTGGGGGGCGGGGGGAAGGGGGGTGAATGACATTTCTATTTAAAAAGACTAATCACATTTATTGAAGCATGTAAATACATCTCAATAAAACAGAAACAAAAGGTTAGTTGTTCAGAAGAAAAATGTCAAAAAACAAGTTTAAGTTTAATTGAATGTAGTACTGCCATTGTACAGACCAATGACAGGCAGTATGGATCACTTTTTGTGACCTTTACATTAAAAAAAGTGGGGTTTTGTGAACACTGCTATTGATTAACTGGCCATTACCTGTAATTATTGTCAAGAGGTTACTTTGGAAGCTGGGATGTTTTTTGGTGGTGCCGTTCAGCCGTCGTAGAGATGAAATTGTATGGGCCATCCATCAGGGCAAAAAAAATCTGCCATTGTAGAGAGGTGGCCATGACTGTTGGTTTGACTGTATTGTTTACATGTAATGTGGTTCCATTGTTTATTGAATGCAAAACTCAGAAACTCAAGGTAACAAAATGGTACCAAAAAAAACATTTTAAGTCATCCATGCTATGTGGCCACTAAGGTAGAATTGGCCAAACTTCAAATTCACGTACATGGCCCAAATTACATTCACTGTTTCATATGCATCCTCCTATCAACCTGGTGAACAGTCTACATGACTGACATAATTAACCAAAGGAAAGTTCCTTACCATCATATCTTTTATATGGACAACATGAATTATCTCAAATGTACATGTACATTAAACTTACCCTTATCATCAAAAGAACTACCTTGTAGTGCTACATGAATGTAACACTGATGGAGCATTGGCAGAAGTGCAATTGATGTCATCACTGACCTTACATTGTTTAAATGGGGAAAAAAGGTAAAATCATATACAAAATCTCAATCTATAATGATATTTAATGGATTGATGTTCAGAATGTGGAGATAGTACACCTCAAACTATTAGTATTTCTGCTGCTTAATATCATATTAAATACGTTAATTTAATCACAAATAAAAATGCTACGTTTACATCTGCAGTCTTCTGACAAACAGATATTCATTGCGTTAAGGTGTGAAAGAACTTGGCGCACTCCTGCAATATATGTTATCGGTGAGAGTTTCTTTGATTATAATTTTAATTCTTACCTTAAAATGTGCATGGCCTCTTGTGATTACATCGTGTAATCACCATTGGGGTGCAATCTGCATCACTCTGCATTCGCTTCTATGGGATAAAGAAGGCATGCAGACACAAGACGACAGTATGAATATTTTTTCATTCCTTGACAACAAATTATCACTTATTATTGCTTTAATCTGATGTCAATTACGCCATAGTCGTTGAATTACAAATTTGTTACTTTATTGCTAGTTCAATTTTCTGCTCCTTGGTTGGCTCAATTGGTAGTGCACCTGACTGTGGAGCAGAAGGTTGGCTGTTCAAACCCCAAACCAGATCACAATCCACAATAACAAATTATTATCTTAAAATAATTATTGGTGGGATCATGCTGGTTGTGTGCTCAATAGGTGCCACAGTTCAGATGATCACATCATTGCCCAGTGATGTTGAACCATCAGCCTTCTGTGACTCCCTCACCTACAAACATAAAACAGGAAGGGAACTGTTGTGTCGTAGCGTGAGTTATCATTGGAATGTCGGTATTGTTGTCAATGGTGTAGCGTGGCCCTACGTGAGTAACGTATTGCTTTTAAAGTGTAAAGGCTAGGGCAATTTATTCAAGTACATGTGTAATGTAACCGTGTGTGTTAGATGTAATAAACGTTTCAAAGTTTGCTGGCGGATTTGATATTGGGGTTCTATGTGGACGACTAAAAGTATTAACCCATATTCCTTCATTTCCTCATAATTGCAATAGATACACCACTCTTAAAATGAAGACAGTAGATAATCACTCAAAGCAGAAAAACACAGTACAGCTGTAACTATTTGTAAGTACTCTGTTAATGTCATTTTCTCATATAGGACAATTGCATGTGCAACAATGATTACCTGTTGTTGCCCTTCCACTGACCCCTTCTGTAACCACTGCACCAACTGTAGTAAATGACTCTTCAGAAAACAACAAATACCAGGGTTAAATATTAAACTGGTAATTTACAGTTATATTTGCAGGACCCAAAGGTTTGACAAAAAAATCACATTTCCCATTTACAAGGGTATGTACTTATTAAAGATTCCATGTAACTCTATAAGGTCTGAATTATTTTCATCTCTTGTCATACAATGAATTTACAAATGCTTCTGCCTCATTGGGTGCCAAATCAACTGCAATACATAATAACAGAAAAAACACTAACATGAAATACCAAGTCAATAAACAACAATGAAACACTAATGGTCCAACCTGTTCTTGTTCTGGACAATATGGCTGTTGATGACAATGCTGGCCAAGCCAATTCATCATTGCTGTTGGCATTGTCTGAAAAGTTAAACAATTCCAGGTAAGCAGTTTAACAATTGCTAGAAGCTTAAATCACTTTACCTTCATTGTGCATAACCTGTCCTGTGAGTTTTTCTGTTGACTATTTATGTCAATGTCTAACAAATTAATACATAAAATAATAAATTATTACTAATAAATTCAGTCTTAATAATAAATATGAATGAGTATTAGTAACACTACGTTTTGCAGTAATCCAACAGATCTATGTCTTTTAAATACATTTCATGGGTAATGAATACAAAACGGGTATATAATTATTATTCTGATTACCGGTACTCTGTTGGCTAAACATAATATAGATGCAACATGCCATTAGTAGTATCATCTCATTAAGATCGCAGCCATGTCATGTTTAAAGTGTGACATTATCCCACTACCCAGGAATAGGTTTAGGGAAAAGCGCTCTGAGTCAATTTCCTGTGTCCCTCCCTCCCATTACCCTGACACTTAACAATGATAAGTGCATTACCCAAAAAAGGTTACACCAAAAATATTTGCAATTGGTTTGAAGAAGATATAGGCTCACCTCGTCACTAACTTAAAATATATATGTAGTGTTTTCTAACTGCAGTTAGACTAGAGTTGGTGGGTTGGCGTACTATCAAAGAAAAACGATGTAAACAGGCACATTCCTATTTCGTTCACAACAGATTAATGTGACCTCTGGCAAGGTAGTTGCATGTACTCTCCATCTTACTTTCTTCATCAATAAAATACCTTTGGAGACAAATGGAAGAAACTTAATACCTAATTGTCTGAGAGTCTGAGATATGGCATCAAGATCATCATCATCAGGAATAGAGATATGGTCTGGTGATCTCTGACCTGTACATAACCACAGCAAAAATCAACAGTCTTAAGTCAGTCTTTGTCACCACATGATTTGTTGCTGATATTCTTAAACCTTCAACACAAAACTGTCAGACTGTGAATATGGCAGAAGTCAGTCATAATTTATTCGTAATTATACTATCAATTATTGACTTCTACCCAACCTGCATCAGTCCTCAACTTGATCCTGAACTAATCCATCTGTTACTGTACATGTACCGGTATCTTTGCTAGGTGGGGTGGTGAGATGGGGAGGAGGGGGTCTGTGTTATCTGTGAATGATGCCCCCCTCTTTACGTGCACGTAAAGTGTACTTTTATATCATGGAAGGTCAGTATCTCTCATTTTAACAGGCATAATTATTATAATTTGGCAGTTCAGTTAAGTGGTCTGCATATCTTGTATCCCCTGCGACCTTTACTTAAGACCTTAAACCAACCTTGAGTCAAAATCTTACCTTCCCTTACACGGAGGAAAATCCTTTTCCTGCCCCTGAAAAGGCACTTAAGGTATCCCCACACACACGCTTTCTACAGTTCCCGCTTCGTCGAGCCTGGATGTGTTGCCTACGATTTTATAGTATATATATAAGCCTGAAATCAGAATAGAATCAGCACTGAAACAGTTTGGGTCTTTCTGCAGGTACCGGAAAGCTTTGTATTTTTGGTAACTTGGAAATAGTCTTTATTTGCAGTTGTTTTGTTTCCTGTCTTTTATTTCTTTTGTTTTACGTAAGCTTACGTAATCTGTGCTCCGGTACTCACAGAAGCTGCCAACAGTTTGCTGGAGAAGAAGCTGGAAGAGCTATCACAGAAGTAGTCTTCCCTCGTCGTTCATTACCTGTTAACATTTCGCGTATGGTTGGGAAAACTATTGAGAATCAACTCCTGTACATGCTGTGTCGTGGCATTGTTCTGGAACGTAATGGACTTAACGCGGCCAGCGGCTTCGAGCGTCCTCAGCACTCCTGCAGATGGGACACGGTCTTGGGCGTCCTCTGATCTCAAAAGAGTAATCACTTTTTTTTTTGTCTCTCCTCCTTTCTTTTTTCTAGCCTTATTGGCCATAATTAAGGTATAGTTTGGCTCGAAAAAAAAAACCGTCTTCGTTGATTACAAAGACCAAATATGCGACTGTACGATTACTTGGCCTGTCAAGGTCTTATCAAAAGTCTTTCCGACGTCATCGGGCGGGCCAAAATTTAGTGGCTATGATGGAATTAACGGCAAGAAATCAAAACCACGTGGATGGGTATCTATGGCGACTGCGCCGCATGTCTGAGTTTGTTGTTTACTGGACTATTTCCTTTTTTGAAAGAACGTCTAAGTCTGCCGTCGAGGTTGAAACGAAAGTGGATGCTCTTACTTTTTATGTATAGAGCCTGAAACGTTAAATAGGTTCTTAGTCATACGCTACCTGGTGAAGAATTTCAGAAAACCCCGTGAATGTTTACAGACTCTCAACAAAAATATCCGTTGTGCGCTGTCTTGCCAGCTGCCCGACGTCCACTGAATTACAAGAAGACAACAGCCATCTCTACAAACTTCAGTTTACAGCTGTTATTTACATACATACATACATGTATCCGCTATGGTTAGGCAAAGTAATTGTGACTCCATACAAGGTGCCGTTAATACATGTTTTTAGCTTGATGCAAATGAATGAGTTTTTCATGAGTACGTTCATCTGGGTCACTTTTCAACCTCGACGTTCTTATAAAAAAGAGCATATGCCGATATCACTGATATTGCTTTTTGATGGTCTTTAGTAACAACAAGTAAGTTACTGTGACGTGGGTCCCGATGGCCCGAAAAGAAAGAAACAAAATACAACAAAATAGAACGAACATACGCACCCTAGGACAATTAGCTACCACAACTAATGATTTTAATGAAGATATTGACACACAAATACTAATACAACTAAGCTTACTTAAACTAACTTAATGCTATTTACAAGTATTTACAATTATATACAGTTCAGTTCCTCCTTGTTTCGCGTACTCCAACTCACCAACTCAACCAACAATGCAAACCCCACGACAAACAGCTTCTCAGACTTTCTGCTCTCTGGCGCCTTAATACTTTCTTGGTCTTTACTTTTCCTTCATCGGTTTGCCAACTCTGGCGATCAGCTTTTCTGCTTTCCTTTACAGTAAAATCTCACCAACTAAAATTCTCCTCGCTCCACTTTGCTCCTCCGCAGACAAAGGGGTTCTGTCTTGATAACGGTAGGAGTTCTGCTAAAGACTCACAGCATTGATCATTTGAGCGATTCTGCCCGCCACTTTCTCCTGAACTCTGTCTTCCTTCGTTCGCCTTCTCTCAACTGTTTTCTATCAATCGTTTTCTATTCCTTTCTTACACTTATATAACGAATATTAATTCCACAATTAACACTTAACGTACGTACTTGTTTAAACAGTCCTACATTTACAATCATTATACAAGATAATTATTTTACGAACAAATAAACTTACAAACTATTCCTTACGTACTAATTACGGTTTTACTACTAGGGTACATTGACACCAAACAATCAACACCAACAAACAAGCAATACAACAGGAAAACAAGGGACAACAGAAGCGAAGAATTTTATGACAGATACTTCCTACTATATCTACTAGGGATGCAAACTATTCAAAGCGCCAAATTTCAATACGTATAAGCTTACATGTAAAACTTATTTCAATTCTCTTTTGCTCTAATAATCTTTTAATCAGCAACTTTTACTCTGAACAGGAGGTGTTCATTGCGCCACCATAAGAAATCCCTGCGTGAAGGCAGCTTCTTTGCAGAATTTCCAAGAATCCCCCTGGGAAACATTTTGATGCTTATCTACTTGTGGAGTGCACGAGAATTAAGAACGACCGCATCCTACTTGTTGACTTGACTAAGAACACAGTCGGCAGCATTTATGCGTTACTGAAGCATTGGTGTAAAAGATATATATTTACAGGATATATAGGCCAATAATTCTGTTTAGTGGGAATGTTTACGTGGTAAAATGTGACGAGAGTCAATTCAAGCATAAGTCAAAAGTGAGTCCTAATAGCACTTGTACTGGAAGTACTGACTGAAACTCTCACTGTTAACGCAAGTGAAAAACAATTTGAAGGAAGAGAACAATGATAACTGCCGCAGTTGAGGCGAGTTTTTCCAGTCCGAGCTAAGAACAGCTAATTTAATTTAATATTATTTATTATTCATTTAATCTTTAGACTGTTTTAGTTTATCTAATGTCCCTCTCGACTCAATGACGGGAGAGGCTTTCAGTACGATCCCCTTAATAATTGTTTAAATATCTTGCAGTACCAGAGAGGCAGGAGGGCACGAAATGACTTTTGGGTATTCGGGATACTCTCTACTGAACACAATCCATGCCCTGGATACTTTCGAATTGTTCAAAGAAGAGACCAGGCAACACTGGCGCAGATAATTCAAGGAGTTCTCCTTCCTTGGTCTGAAGTACACACGGAAGACTGGGGAGCATACAGAAATCTACATCGGCATGTTCCTAATGTTATCGTTCATCGAACAGCCGTGCATCAAAATAACTTCGTGGATCCCCTAACAGGGGTCCACACACAAGAAGTAGAATCGGCATGGGCGCGACTTAAATATTACATCAAGAGGGAGAAGAGCATCCGCCAGCTACACCTCCAGGATTTCGTAGATGAACAAATGTGGAGGGACTGGAGAGGGCTTCATGCTGTCTTTGAAAACATGATAACTCAAAACTGCCACCCGCTTTGAACTGCGCCCAGAGAAGTTAACTATAAGCGTTACTATAACCTTTTGCTGGTAAAATCTTTTAATATTGTCGTGTAATGTTTTGTTCTAAAGCGACTCTATTAATTGTTTGCCTTGTGCAAAGCGTCAAGAACGAAATCACAGTTCATGTTTGCCCCTGCTCACCCCACTGTCGGCAAAGGTTTTACTATGGCAAGCCAAGCATGACAAAAGTGGGTTGAGTTGAAAATCACCTATCGAGTCTCAGTGGTCGATGTGTGAGATTGAGAAATCACTGTGCGAGATTGGAAAATCACTACGTGAGATTAGAAAATCACTGTATGAGAAATTAAAATTGCTATACGAGAATGAAAAAGTGTCATGCGAGATCATAATTACCAATCGAGAATGAAAATCTGCCATATGAGATTTATATTAACTATTGACAATGAAAAACCGTTGTG
The DNA here is from genome assembly GCA_014634185.1 of Astreopora myriophthalma. NCBI lineage: Eukaryota > Metazoa > Cnidaria > Anthozoa > Scleractinia > Acroporidae > Astreopora > Astreopora myriophthalma. Next base: position 1,250,830 of record BLFK01000901.1, read on the forward strand.
TGAGAAAAAGAAATCACTATTCAAGATTATCGATTGGTTATTTTCTGAGCCGGTGAGACATAACCGGTCAGCGGAGAGTATTTTGGCGGGATCTTCTCAAAATGGCAGAGCAACTGAGTGCAGAAGACTTTACAGAGTTTATTGATTCTCTAACGAGTATTGTTGAAAGAACCGCTTCAGTTTATCGTGCATCTGATCATGTAGGATTAGAAATCTGTGCAAGAAAGCTTGAGGAACACACAAGAATGCTTATCGTAATATCACTGTCACAAAATTCCTCTCTAGGCGATCTGTTTGAGGCGTTAGTCTTCAGCTATGTTATTGAGAAAGACGTCAGATATTTTACACGCATCCAGCGTTCGTCCAAAGGAGAACGCTCCATTGGCATTCTCTGCAAGTACAGGAGGAAGACCAGCATACATTATTACAAAGGAAATGATCGAGCAACTTCGTGAGACTGGAATGAACTGGAGAAGTATAGCTACATGCCTTGGAATTTCCGACCAAACTCTATACCGAAGAAGGATCGAGTTTGGACGAACGCTTCCCATCCAAGTGGTATTCTGTTGTAGAACTGGATTGGCGGCAAATAGAGATTTCCAACTTGTCTGCAAGAAAAAAACAACGACAGGAACGTAATTTAAT
>BLFK01000901.1:1256474-1265460 GCA_014634185.1 Astreopora myriophthalma
ATCCAAGAGAGTTTTTAACCATGTTCGATACAGCAAGGAGCTACATAGGGAATTCTTATGCGATGTTTGGTGAGAACATCTGAATTATCTAATGTTTTGTTCACTCACAGAAACATTCGGCATCCCAGTATCCTCTTGCTTTCTAACGGTCACGCTGTTTGTTCCTCGCTGATTGGATGATTTCAAATTTCACAGCGTGACAGCTTTTAGTCGGCACACGGAAGTCCAGCTCCGCATCCATCGAGCTTGGATTGCTGAATTTTTCGGTTTAATTTTAGGTCTACCTGTAAAACTTTTGGACGGATTTCAAATCAAATAGTACGAGATGAAAGGTGGGAATTTCAACTTACCCGGTGCGTGGTTTGGAACCCGTGCGATGATGATTTGTTCTTGAATTTCGGCTCGGCGCTGGACCGGTCCGACTGCGAGCTTTCCTCCCTTGTCTCTCTACTATTACACTCGAGTGAACGTCCAACGCCGAACCCTTCAAATCACTAAAATCGCCGTCTTCAACCTCAAGAACGACAACAAACATCATTTAAGGTAAAAATACGTCTATTTTGATGTTAAATGAGAATATTTATCGCAATCTAGTACGATAATACGAGGATTTTCGACATTCCCATACATTTCCTCTATAAATTCAAAATACAAACGGTCACACAGTATGTGTGGCCCCCTGTGGCTGGGCACAAAGACTCGCTGATCAACAGGTCCCCCAAGCTCTGAAGTAAAATATTCTCACCGCACACAGTTGTCCTGACACGGGAAGTTAAGTTATGGGAGGAAACCCGCGATTGCCAGGGCAGTAGGGCCAGATGTAGGGTGCAGCGTCTACTGCCACCAGCGGAGGTGGGTGGGGAGAAAACTACACGTATCTTAAACCGAACTCCGTTGAACTGGCCACAAGGTGAACGAAACACCGGTATTTCAAGCGAAAGGCCGCAATGCATCATGAGAGCATCGCGCAAGTACAGCATGAAGGAATTCGGAGAACTTAGATCCTCCGTGCGAGAGGCTAATTATGTATGCAGTGAGAATAGTATGGGCTCTCTCATTGGCCAATAACTGTGTTTGGATGAGAGTATGTAACACAGCTGTGACATCACACGAAATTGGTTTGGTTATGTATTGTCAGTCACCCGTTTTGATTGGCTGGTGGGAAATATGAGCATGTATCAAGAAAATCTGTTTCAATCAAGAAGTACAAAAACAGCATTTTTCTTCATTTGGCGAATTATTTCTGAAAAATATTTTATAAAAGCAATAGAGGACTTTTTTCCGTGTTTGCATTGCCTCACCTAAACACTCGGGGAGTTGGGAGAATTCTCGATGGTTCTGCAAACCCTCGAGTGCGTTTCGAACCTGTAAGGGCTGAAGGAGAGAACTACACCGGTTTTGCAGTACGTAGAAATAATTTTAACAGTTGGCCTCGTGTTTCGAAAATGTTCGTTCCAGAAGATTATCCATACAAAGCTGATCTTCTTAGATTTGCTCAGAACACAAAATCAATATTAATAGTTGAAAATGAAATTGACGACTTGTCTAGTGTTAAAACACAATTTGGGCTTGATGTTAAGTTTTCGATAGTCCGAAACAACGACACAATACATGGAGCATTATTTCAAACAAGCATCCTATTTTTAACAAAAACAATGAAGCAACTATAAACGGCGTCCTTATCAGTTTCATTGATCAAGTGAAAGGTGAAATAGAGGCATGGTCGCAAAGAGATTCAGGCTGGCTCATTGAAGGGATTTTAGCTGCATATGTTAATGTCTCAAGATTCGAAACATTTCGTGGAGCAAGTTATTTACCTCTTCCAGAAAAGTTAAAAAATGAGAAGGCAATCATTCAACATTCAAAACAGAGACAACCAATGTCTGAGATGGGCACTTCGTCCTGCTCTATTTCCAGCATCAAAAAGAAAAAAGGTGACAAGACCTGGCAGTTACCCAACAAGCAACGGTCTTCATTTCAAGGGCATTGACTTTCCAACACCACTTTCACAAATTAATAAACGTGAGAAACAGAATCCAAATCTTGCCATAAACGTGGCACCATACCATATTATTGTTCATAGAATCAGTGAGAAAGACGGCACTATTTCCTTTCCGCTTTGGTGTAGGCTTATCCTCGCTAACATTTTCTGACAGAAGGGTAGCTCATTGGTAGAGCATACGATCTAGTAACTGGAGCCGAGTTGTTCGGTTAGTGCTAGCCCAGGTTAAATACCATAACAACCTATAGGTTGTAATCGAACTTAAACCAGGATTAGCGCTAACTCTGCTTCGAACAACTCGGTCCCCGTAATGTCATAGGTTCGACCCCTGCAGCTGTTTGGAGAACTTGGATTTTTTCCGAGTCTTTCTGCATCATTTTCTAGAAAAATATCATTCTCACTAATTGCTCATAGTTTCACATTTCAGTTGAGACTGCGTTGAAGAGCGCAGAAGAGCAGGACATCCCTGATTACTGGTGGTTTTTTTTAAACTGACCAAAAGGATCGCGACCTCTGATCGAGGACAAGGATGCTTTACAGAGAACTTGAGCTACGATCGCGACGTCAAATTTTCTGTGTTTGCAGTGCACCTTAGTATATCTTCAGCTATTGGAAAATTCAGCAACGTATAAATCGAAGAAAACGAACGAAACAAGGCGTTCACGCGCAGGGACCGCACGGAGGAATGGGCTGGGGAGGCTTTAGAAAGGTCTATTGGCTCAACAAGCTAATTTAATGACCAAAGCATTACAGTTGCGGCTATAAAACGCCATCGAAATCTGAATTTCAAAACAAAAGGGTGAGAATTCCTCTGGCTTCTGGTTTTCGTTTGACAGGATACTCTCATGGCAAAGCTTTAGGCAGCGGAGAAAAATGACCCTCGGCTACCTCCTGCTGGTCCCAAGTTGTGTAATCGTTGTCGTGTTTTGTCAGTTCCAGGCGATGCTCAACAAAGTGGAACTCTGGCAATTTGACAGGTTTCTTTGCCCTGTAAATAGAACAAAGTTTGCCGTAGGATCAATAAAGATCCGAGGGTACAAGCAAACGTGGAAACTGCATGTTGGTATCAATGAACTCTATATGGTAATATTGACTTAAGAAATACGGTTTGATATGATCCTCATGACGTGGCATATTCAAAAGAGAATTGAGCATTTTAGCTATTGGACCGCTTAGTTCTTCCAGCCGGAGCGTCTTATGTTTAAAGCAATTTGTACAGGAGTCGTTAAGTTTCCATACGATATGCAATATTTAGAATTTCGCGATAATAGATCATAATCGAGAGCGTCAACTTTCTAAAGATAGTAGAAAGCAGTTGTGGACTCGCCGGGTTGTGGTCTCAGTATTACTTGTGTTATTAACGAGTTCTAGGCGTGTTCAGTTTCCCATCCTCCCCGGTAAAGAAACGAATGATGACTGGATAAAAGTGATGATGATCGACTTACTTGTAAGTAGTCTTGAAATCAACTCGGTGATGACCGCCTCCATCCAGCTTAAAAACCATTGCTGTGTCACTTTTCAGCACCCCGTCCCTCACATACAGTGTCTCCACAGACGGCTCCCATCCCGCAATCGTCTTTTGCATAACAGGACCACCAGGAGGAAGGTTCACGCCGTGAAATTTCACATCATAGATGAAACAGTCTTCTTCCAAGTTTATGCTGTCAGGAATGACATGAGAAATTGTCTAAGTAAGAACTTTTTACGTGTCAGTATAGCATTTAAGTGTCAGTGATTTTGTGTAGTTAAACCAGAACTAACTGAATTTCCTGTATTTCTAAGAGTGGATTGTACTTCCCTTAAAAGAAGAACGTGGTGACATTCCCCAAAGACCCGCGAGAATTGAAAAGACGCAGTGGAGTGAACGAACAAACTTCGAACTACCAAACAGCACAGCACCGTCGCGAAATATGATTGAAATCGATGCTGTAGATTTAGCTTCATTTCTTGTTTTGAAAATGAACGCAAGACAATTCACTGGTTATTAGTAGTCCACACAACTTGAAGAATGAATTCCAGCAATGTTGCATGGTACGTGTCATGTATGCGTCATCATTTGTACAGTTCTAAGGCATCATGGGTAATTTAAAAAAGGCGCTAGTTTGGTGTGACAACATGGCGTAGTGTGTGTCGTGTACATAACAGTCAGTTGTCAGCATTACAGCCAGATAACGTACGGTTTTGCGGTGAGACAGTTTTTCATGTACTTCTTACTTGGAATGGTTGCTAGCGGTGCATACGCCTCCATCTTCAAAAATCATACTCCTCTCCCAAGACATTCCTTCGGGAAAAGACTGCTTGTGGTAGTCAGGTATGTCCGCCGGATACTTATTAAATGGTTTGCTTCCGTACATATGGCTGGGTGTCAGAATGTGAACGGAAAACGGCAGAGGGGCACCTTTGGTGACCGTCAGTTTCATATGCTGCAATCCTCTATATCAAGAAAGAGGATTTAAAGCAGTGTATCAGGTCCTGGTAATCCAGCCTGTCTATTATTTGTGTATTTTTGGTAAGCAGATGACGATGTCAGCATAAATCAAAAGGCCTTTCCTGTTGTATCAAATTACTCGAGTGATTTATAAAAATGCCGCCAAAGAAAATAAAACCAGCGCAAAGAAATTGTTCTTATTTGTTTTCGGCTACGAAGTTTCATTCCTAGTGCAAATATCTACAACTGAAATCTATGTTTTAGAGATGTATAAACAATTTGAGCTTTTTACGAACAGCAGGTTTTAATCAAGTAAGAAAAATGGCACCGGTACAAGACTACTGCCGATTTGCGCTCGAAACTTGCTGTGCGCGATTTTTCCCATCGACTACGCCACTGAAAATATTCTGCTACAGCTGAGGGAGCCTGGACGAAAGAGTTTACAGGCTTCACATCTGTAGTGCGCAACACGTTTTGGAACTGAGAGGAAAAAGGAAACGAAAAGCGTCCCACTTTGTTAAAGGGTCGGCCTACCGTGCCTCTATAGATCGTTTTCACATGACGTCATGGCGACCAAATTAGTGTACCTAAACAGAGAAGCGGCGGCCATCTTGGTGTCCCAAAACAATCCTCAAGGAATTGAACTCCACTTTTATGCAGAGATTTCCTTTTCTTTCAGTAAATCAATATGGCCGCTGGTCACGTGAGTGAAAACGATGTATTGAATTAATAGATCGTTTTCACTGTCACGCAATAAAAATATTAAATCGAAAACCATCCAGTGGAAAAAGCTAAGCAATTGTGATGTTATAGAAGATAATTAAGTTAGACACTTCTCCAAGTTTTAGGCCTGTGCGTTTCCGGAAACCTCAGATATTCGGGGAAATATTTCGCACAAATTTACAGAGCCCAGTATGAAAACGCCATGTTGGTGTACCTCCGTGGTACACCGATATGGCGGCCGTAAAGTAGTGTAAACATCTGGAGCTTACTTTGGCTATCTAGGCGACTGATTACCAGTAATGACCAAGCAAGCATTTACATAAGCACTTTTCCTAATGCTCTAACTTCTAAAAAAAGGCTCAAAATCATGAGATAAGTATATATTTTTCAAGAAACTCGATCTTAGCTTTGTGTCACGCACCTTCATAACTCTGAAATTCAAAATGCTCTGGTTTCCAAACGAAACACGCTATTGAGCTGTAAAATTGTAAACAGATAAATATACTCCCTGTTATGCCTGATGATGATAAAAACTTTGGTGGCTCTTTAGTTTTGGATTTTAGAAAGTGATGACGTCATGTGAAAACGATCTTATAGGGAGCTTAAGGTGGCTCTATATAGTATTGTACAAAGCTTTGGATATTACATAAGCATAAATAATTTCTCCCTTGGCAAATGTTTATCACATAGCACTCGGTAAAAGGGCAATAGTAGAAACCTACAGCCTTAGACTACGTATGGATGACTCTTTCAGAACCTAAATGTTGTTGCTATGGCAACTACTGACAGAAATGATTGGCTTGTTTTTTGAACATACCTGACTTCTAGAGGGTGTTTCTACGTTTCTACACGGTGAATTTTCTTTGTTTTTGGGGAAACAGAGTACACATCCAAGGAGTTTCAACTCACAAAGCTACAAGAAAATCTGTACATAATTTTCGAAGGAATTCGCAATTTTCGCTTTTGACGCGTATTACATTAATGTATGTATAAAATTTGATGATTTTTTCCTAACGCCGAGAAAAAGAAAAATCCTATCCATGTGCCAATTTTAAAAAAAATTCACCGTCTGGAACGCGCCCAATATGCGTTTTAAGATCACTAAAAAATCTTTGTTTTTCGTGATGTCATCTAAACAGACATTCTTCAAGTTAAGGTACTGCGCTCGCGCCATTCGTACCCATGCTTCGCGCGCCAAAAAACTATATAGAGCCACCTTAAGCAAAGGTGTTTTCGAGCGAGTTACATCAACCGGAAGTGGACGTTTCGCATTCTTCGGTAGTGCTTTCACCCAAATTTTCCGGTAGATCGCCTTTATAAGAGTAAAGACACTGAGCAGTGCAAATCTGGAATCGTCAAGGCGGTTTGAAACGAAAACGCTTCATTTCCGGTTGACGTACGTCGCTGAAAAACGCCTTTGCTTAAGCTCCCTAATAATTTTTAATATCTACGACGGCAACGCTAGCGAGAACGCCACGACACAATAGACTTTAATGAGCAAAGCAATTGCTCTGCACGTGCGTTTTGAACTTTGGTACATCTCTTTCCCGTTTTCTGCCGATCGGCAACGTGAAATGACCAAATCTTTAAGTTCTTAGGAAAACGCAGGCACACAATGGAGAATTCTGATTTTCTTTCACAGTTTTGAACACCGTTCTTACAGTGCTGAAGTATCAGCGCATTGGCAAACCCAAGAGCCGTGATTGGCTAGATAGTTAAGCCTATTCACTCGGCGGTAATCCTTAGCCGGCAATAGCGGACCTTTAGAGGGATTACGGCCCTGAATTCGGTCTTGCCCTAAGATCGTAGGAAGAGGCCAATTCAAGACAGACGGTTTGGAGACAACTAAAACATGCCCGAAACTAAACGTTCTCGGTTCCTATCACTGCTGTTGGTAAGGCAGACACATCGTTTAGTATGGAACTCGGCTCTCGGTTCCACAGTTCTTTCACTGGCGGTAAAGCCAGATAGGTTCTAAAACTAAAGTCAGGTGCACGGAAATGTTATTTAACGTAACCGGAGCTGCAGGTGTGACTAAACTGTCGCTTAAGTTTTCGTACCGAAAGGCAACTTAATAATCAAAACTTGTAACTAATTAACTTGGTAGGATTAGCGGAAACACAAGTTGTTTACGGCGGCTTCTGGAAAACGTCATTAAATGTACCAGGTACGTGTAATCTATGCCCAGGAAACAAAGGAGGCGACCTTAACGCTCGAGAGATTTTCGTGTAAACTCTTGCCTTACAGAAGTTTTGTTCACAGCAAGAAGTGCGTCAGCGGACACTGAAGAGCATGTGAAAAGGCCCGTGCTCGTTGCTTAACGACACTTTAGTGCATTTGCTGTTGAGTCAACACAAACCATTCTCGTTGCTTTGCTTTAGTCGAGCAATCGTCGCTGTAAAATAAGGACACATCCGAAACCGTGCAAAATATTGAAACTGTGTGAGATTTGTTTGAAACATTCCTAAAATGATTGCTAATTCACACTATAAAATGTATGCGTGACACACTCTTCAAAATGTATGCTAATTTAAAAACTCTTTAAATGTTTGCTAGCAGTTGACTCACTCGTAAGGTCTGCCTTCTCCTTCACCCTCAATAGTAAAGTCATGCCCGTTAACAGTTCCCTCCAAGTGCAACTTGGTCTTCATTACTTCTTTAATCACACTCTGTTGAATTGCCGAAATGGATAAGAAGCGCAGGTGCAAGCAAAGTAATATCACTTCACCTAGTTGGAAATTTGTTGATCATAAAAAGTACTAACAGTCCCAATATAATTCACCATAAATAAATTAAAGAAATTAGCGTCATAAGGAGACGAATAGGAGAGTAAAACAGTTTTCCAGTCTGAAATACATACCATGATGGAGGATTTTGAGTTCAGCTGGCTCTTGGACTCTCGTTGTTCTAATCAGGCTGCTTGATTCAAAGTCACCCTGCTGAATGAAAATCGTCTTCTGTGAGCGGCCTCTTATAAAGCAGAGTGCCACACCCACTGATGTCGGCACAGGTATCAGCGTATTGGCAAACCCAAGAGCCGTGATTGGCTAGATAGTTAATAAGCCTATTCACTTTTTGGTGATCCTCATATCAGGTACGTATAACCTTTGCCAAGGAAACAAAAGAGGCGATCTTAACGCTCGAGAGATTTTCGTGTAAACTTTTTGCCTTACATGAATTTTGGTCACAACAAAACGTGCCTGGACAAGGACATGTAAAAAGCCCGTGCTCGTTGCTTAGTGGCAGTTTGGTGCACTTGCTGTTGACTCAACACAAACCATTCTAGTTGCTTTACTTCAGTGGAGCAATCGTCACTCTGTAAAATACGGACACGTCCCAAACCGTGCAAAATATTAAAACTGTGCGAGACTGTCACGAAATTTTCTATTTTGTCATGTTTTTATTTAGCTTTTTGTTTCAGTTTTTCGGTCTCAGTATTTCGTTTCGTCCTAGTGTTAATTAACTGGTGTTAATTCAACGTTGTAGTGTGGTTTGTAATTAGAGATGTATTGTAACTTAGTCTGTAATTAAAATCTTGTTGATTTAGTAAAGCGTTGTTATCATAAGAGTGTAAAGGTATCGTGTTTAGGACATAAGAGTGTAAGTAACATAGGAGTGTAAGGTACCGCGTTTCACAATATGTATGTAATACAAAGTGTTAATTGCTCAACTAATTATGCATATATATAAATGTAAGTTTCGTGGTGGTCAGTTGTCAGTTGTGAGAGAAGAAGTGGCGAACAGTCGGTTGTTGAAAAGTTGAAGAATTGTGAAGAGGAGCTGAACGGTCTTTCCCTGCTAAAGTCATAAGCAGACGCCGACCAAAAAATCAA